>LR750277.1:632462-678544 GCA_902729485.2 Mus minutoides
AAAACCCAGCTAAGACTGGTCTTGGTCAAAAGCTGCAGAAATAATTGTAGTCTCTATATGTTGCAATGTTTCCTTCATAAAGGATGTAGATTATACATATTTCTGAATTTAAAATTATATATATGTGTCTGTTATATATATATATATATATATATATATATATATATATATATATATTCTGTTGACAACTATGTAAGCTCAGTAAAATAGTAGTTCTATATACTCTTTCAAGATCTATGATTTCATTAGTCATTGGTAGTTGGTTTATATTTTCAGTACCAGGTATGATATTATTCCTGTTGTCCAGTTCTTCAGTCCAATCAGTGCTATTGATTCCAGCCAAGGGATATTGCATGGCTTATTATGCCTTTAGGTTTATCTTATTATACTGGTGTTAGGGGCTTCCTCCCTTTGGAAGCTTGCAAGGTAGCTTATGGTGCTATGAAACCAAAACTGCAGAGAGCAGACTGTTTCTTTTTTATTAGGTATTTTCTTCATTTACTTTTCAAATGCTATCCCAAAAGTCCCCTGTACCCTCCCCCTTCCCTGCTCTCCAACCCAACCACTCCTGCTTCCTGGTCCAGGCATTCCCCTGTACTGGGGCATATACTCTTAGTAAGACCAAGCATCTCTCCTCCCACTTATGGCCCACTAGGCTATCCTCTGCTATATATGCAACTATAGACAAAATCTCTGGGGGATACTGGTTAGTTCATATTCTTGTTCCTCCTATAGGGTTGCAGACACTTTTAGCTACATGGATACTTTCTCTAGCTCCTTCATTGGGGGCCCAGTATTCCATCCAATAGATGAATGTGAAAAGCCACTTCTGTTTTTGATAGGCCCTGGAATAGATTTACAAGAGATAGCTATATCTGGGTACTGTCAGCAAAACCTTGATGATATATGCAATAGTGTCTAGGCTTGGGGGTTGTTTATGGGATAGAGCCCCAGGTGGGGCAGTCTCTACATGGTCCTTCCTTCCATCTCAGCTCTGAACTTTGCCTCTGTAACTCCTTCCATGGGTATTTTGTTCACCATTCTAAGAGGGAACAAAGTATCCAAAATTTGGTCTTGCTTCTTCTTGGTTTTCATGTGCTTTGCAAATTGTACCTTTGGTATTCTAAGTTTCAGGACTAAATATCTGTTTATCAGTAGGTGTATATCATGTGTGTTCTTTTGTGATTGGGTTATGTAACTCAGAATGGTATCCTCAAGATCCATCCATTTGCCTAAGGATTTCATAAATTCATTGTTTTTAATTGCTGAGTAGTACTCCATTGTGTAAATGTACCACAGTTTCTGTATCCATTCCTCTGTTGAGGAACATCTAGATTATTTCCAGCTTCTGGCTATTACAAATATGGCTGCTATGGACATAGTGGTGCATGTGTCCTAATCACAAGTTAGAACAACTTCTGGCTATATGCCCAGGAGAGGTATTGTTGGATCTTCCAGTAGTACAATGTCCAATTTTCTGAGGAACTGCCAGACTGATTTCCAGAGTGGTTGTGCCAGCTTGCAATCCTACCAGCAATCGAGGAGTGTTCCTCTTTCTCTAGATCCTTGCCAGCATTTGCTGTCACATGAATATTTGATCTTAGAGATTCTAACTGTTGAGAGGTGGAATCTCAGGGTTGTTTTGATTCGCATTTCACTGTGGATTAAGGATGTTGAACATTTTTTCAGGTGCTTCTCAGCCATTCAGTATTCCTCAGTTGAGAATTCTTTGTTTAGCTCTGTACCCCATTTTTAATAGGGTTATTTGATTTTCTTAAGCACAGCTTCTTGAATTCTTTGTATATATTGGATATTAGTCCCCTATTGGATTTAGGTTTGGTAGAGATTCTTTTCCAATCTGTTGGTGGCTTTTTTGTCTTATTAGCAGTGTCTTTTCCCTTACAATTTTATGAGGCCCCACTTGTCAATTCTCAAACTTACTGCACAGTCCATTGCTGCTCTGTTCAGGAACTTGCCCCCTGTGCCCATATCTTAGAGACTTTTCCTCATTTTCTCCTGTATAAGTTTCAAAGTCTCTGGTTTTATGTGGAGTTCCTTGATACAATTACACTTGAGCTTTGTACAAGGAGATAAGAATGGGTCAATTTGCATTCTTCTACATAAAACCCAGTTGTGCCAGCACCGTTTGTTGAAAATTCTACCTTTTTTCTACTGGACAGTTTTAGCTCCCTTATCAAAGATCAAGTGAGCATAGGTGTGTTGGGTTATTTCTGAGTCTTCAGTACTATTCCAATTGATCTATCTGTCTGTCACTGTTCTAGTACCATGAAATTATTATTACAATTACCCTATAGTACAGCTTGAAGTCAGGCATGGTGATTTCACCAGGGGTTCTTTTATTGTTGAGAATAGTTTTTGCTATCCTAGGTTTTTTGTTATTCCAGATGAACTTGCAAATTCCACTTTCTAACTCAGTGAAAAATTGAGTTGGAATTTTGATGGGGATTGCATTGAATCTGTAGATTGCTTTTAGCAAGATAGCCCTTTTGACTATATTGAATATGCCAATCCATGAGCATGGAAGATCTTTCTATCTTCAGAGATTTTGATTTCTTTCTTCTGAGATTTGAATTCCATATCATAAAGATCTTTCACTTTCTTAAAGTCACACCAAGGTATTTAATATTATTTGTGACTATTGTGAAGGGTGCTGTTTCCCTAATTTCTTTCTCAGCCTGTTTATCCTTTCTGTAGAGAAAGGCCACTGATTTATTTGAGTTAATTTTATATCCAGCAACTGCACTGAAGCTGTTTATCAGGTTTAGGAGTTCTCTGATGGTAATTTTAGGGCCACTCATATATGCTATGGTGTCATCTGCAAATAGTGATATTTTGACCTCTTCCTTTCTAATTTGTATCCCCTTGATCTCCTTTTGTTTTCTATTTGCTCTAGATAGGACTTCACATACTATATTGTATAGGTAGGGAGAAAATGGGCAGTGTTGTCTAGTCCCTGCTTTTAGTGTGATTGCTTTAAGTTTCTCTCCATTTAGTTTGATGTTGGCTACTGGTTTGCTGTATATTGTTTTTATTATGTTTACGTATGGACCTTGAATTCCTTATCCTTCCAAGTCTTTTATCATGAATGTGTGATGGATTTTATCAAATTCTTTCTCAGCATCTAAGGAGATGATCATGTGTTAAGCACATCCCCATGTAGTGGCTTGGAAGGTTGAGAGGCCTGGAAGCCCTCAAGAGCTACAGAGTTTCAAAAGAAACTCATTTTCCTGTGAAGGCATTCTCATAACCCGTATATCCCTGCATTAGTCTGGTATACGGATTCACGTGCTCTCTTTCAGTATTATTTTATCATAAATGCCTTTATAGATTGGATTCTGACATAGCTAAGCTTTCTACCAGTGTTCCAATATCCTAGATAATCAGACAGGGAAACTAATTAGGCATTATAAAGAATGGAGTCAGAATAGTTCATGGCTGGTCTGTAGAATGTTTACTTGGGACAATTCCCAGGCAAGGAAATTTATAATAGCCTTAGCAAATAGGTGAGTTTGCCATGAAAGAGTTATGGGTTCCCCACTGAGACAGGAATCTTCACTACAGCCAGGTATAGCAGACTACATTGCAGATTAGAAGCAAGTTGGTGAATTCTTCTGACAAATGGAGATTCCCCACAGATACTTAAAAGAACAGCCAAGTTACACTCTTGCAAGAATTTACCTAGACCTAGGAAATAGAGGGGTTTTGGTATTACATTATTCATGAGAAGGTCTACTAGAGCAGAAACCCCTGGTGCTAGCTTTCACAAGGCTAGAAGGAGTAGCACAAAGTGTGACTAGGGTGTGAAATCCTTACCTGTCATTAGCTGACCTTAGGCAGAGCTACTTTGTATTTATGTAAATATTATCTGTTTCCTGTAAGTCCTTTTGAAGTCATTCCTTTGTTTTGTGTCAGGTAACTTCAATGTACTTTGCCTGCTGGCCCTGACATCCTACCCTTTTGTTTTCTGTATTATATAAGACAAAGTGTTCACTTTGTGAAAATACATTCAGATTCTACACACACCATCTCATCTCATGTAGTCTCTGTCACCCACATTCGCTGACTCCTTTGCCCACTTGCCTCCAGAGACCTGATCCGTGCAGACAGGGGACATAAAGGGTCTGAGGCAATTATATGGTTTTTGACTTTGAGTTTATTTATATCGTGGATTACGTTGATGTGTTTCTGAATATTAAACCATCTCTGTATCTCTGGGAGGAAGCCTACTTAATCATGATGGATGATCATTTTGATGTGTTCTTGGATTCAGTTTGCGAGAATTTTATTGAGTATTTTTGCATTGATATTCATAAGAAAATTGTTCTGAAGTTCTCTTTTTTTTGTTGGGTCTTTATGTGGTTTGGGTAACAGAGTAATTGTGGCTTCATAGAATGAATTGTGTAGAGTACCTTCTGTTTCTATATTGTAGAATAATTTGGAGAGAATTGGAATTATGTCTTCTTTGAAGGTCTGATAGAACACTGCACTAAACCCATCTGTTCTTGGGCTTTTTTCGGTTGGGAGACTCTTGTTTATGTTGTTATTGAGGATCAGCCTTAGTCCAGGGTGATTTAATAGGATGCATGGGACAATTTTCATATTTTTGTATCTGTTGAGGTCTGTTTTGTGACCAATTATATGATCTGTTTTGGAGAAGGTACCATGGAGTTCTGAGAAGTTATATCCTTTTGTTTTGGGATAAAATGTTCTGTAGATATTTGTTAAATCCATCTGTTTCATAACTTCTGGTAATTTCACTGGGTCTATAACTAGTTTCTGTTTCCAGGATCTGTCCATTGATGAGAGTGGGATGTTGAAGTACCACACTCTTATTTTGTGAGGTGCAATGCATGTTTTAAGCTTTACTAAAGTTTCCTTAATGAATGTGGATGCCCTTGCATTTGGAGCTTAGATATTCAGAATTGAGAGTTCACCTTGGAAGATTTTAACTTTGATGAGTATGAAGTGTCCCTCCTTATCTTTTTTGAAAACTTTGGGTTAGAAGTCTATATTATTTGCTTTTAGAATGGCTACTCTAGTCCCCCCCCCCCGCCCCTCCCTTTGGTCCATTTGCTTGGAAAATTGTTTTCCAACCTTTTACTCTGAGATAGTGTCTGTCTTTGTCCCTGAGATGTGTTTCCTGTATGTAGCAAAATTTTGGGTCCTTTTATGTAGCTAGTCTGTTAGTCTTTGTCTTTTTATTGGGAAATTGAGTCCACTGATATTAAGAGATATTAAGGAAAAGTAATTGTTGCTTCCTGTTATTTTTGCTACTAGAGTTGGATTCTTGTGGATATCTTCTTTTAGGTTTTAAAGTATTACTTTCTTGATTTTTCTAGGGAATAATTTCCCTCTTTGTGTTAGACTTTTTCCATTATTATCCTTTGAAGGGCTGGATTCATGGAAAGGTATTGTGTAAATTTGGTTTTGTCATAGAATAGTTTGGTTTCTCCATCTATGGTAATTGAGAGGTTTGCTGGGTATAGTAGTGTGGGCTGGCATTTGTGTTCTCTTAGGCTCTATATAATATCTATCTAGGATCTCCTGGATTTCATAGTCTCTTTTGAGATTTCTGGTGTAATTCTAATAGGTCTGCCTTTATACGTTATTTGACGTTTTTCCCTTACTGCTTTTAATTCTCTATCTTTATTTAGTGCATTTGTTGTTCTGATTACTATGGTCAGGAGGAATTTCTTTTCTGGTACAGTCTATTTTTGGAGTTTTGAAGGCTTCTTATACGTTCATGGGCATCTCTTTCTTTAGGTAAGGGAAGTTTTCTTCTATAATTTTGTTGAAAATATTTACTGGCCTTTTAATTTGAAAATCTTCATACTCATATATACCTATTATCATTAAGTTTGGACTTTTCATTGTGTCCTGGATATCCTGGATGTTTTGAGTTAGGATCTTTTTTTTTTTTTTTTTTTTGGTTTTTCGAGACAGGGTTTCTCTGTATAGCCCTGGCTGTCCTGGAACTCACTTTGTAGACCAGGCTGGCCTCGAACTCAGAAATCCGCCTGCCTCTGCCTCCCGAGTGCTGGGATTAAAGGCGTGCGCCACCACGCCCGGCTGAGTTAGGATCTTTTTGCATTTTGCATTTTCTTTGTTGTGTCCATGTTCTCTATGAATACTACACATGAGATTCTCTCTTCCATCCCTTGTATTCTGTTGCTGATGCTTGCATCTATGGTTCCTGCTTTCTTTTCTTGGATTTCTGTCTTCATAGTTGTTTCCTTTAGGTTTTCTTTATTATTTCTACTTCAGTTTTTAGATCTTGTATGGTTTTCTTGAATTCTATGACCTGTTTGGTTGTGTTTTCCTGTAATTCTTTAAGGGATTTTTGTATTTCTTCTTTAAGAATGTCTACCTGTTTAGCAGTGTTCTGCTGTATTCTTTTAAATGAGTTATTAATGTCCTTTTGAAAAATCCTCTACTACCACCATGAGATATGATTTTCAACATGAATCTTGCTTTCAGGTGTTTTGGGGTATCCTGGACTCATTGTGGTTGTAGTGCTGTGTTCTGATATTGCTGAGTGATATTGGTTTCTGTTACTAAGATTCATAAGTTTTCCTTTTGCTATCTGGTAATTTCTGGTGTTTGTTTTTCTAGCTGTCTCTGGCTAGAGCTTGTTCTGCCTTTGATTATGTTAGCATTTTTCAGCACTCCTGGGAATCCAACTCTCTCCTGAGTCTCAGTGGTCAGAGCACTCCCTGCAAACAATCTCTCCTCTTGCAGGGAAGGTGTACAGAGGTCTGGAGCTCAGTTCTGCCTTCTGGCTGAAGATGAAGGCCAGAAGGGACCCTGTTCAAGAAGCTTTGTTGTTTCTGTAGCCCACATGCTCTCCTGTGCAGACTGTTCTCTGAGAGACCTGGGATACAAAAATGGTGCTCTCATCTGAGTCCCAGGGTCAGAGCCCTTCCCAGAGGCCAACTTTCCAGTGTCAGGGAAGGTGGCCAGAGGTCTGGGTCTCAGATCTGCCTCCTGGCTGAAGATGAAGGCCTGAAGGGACCCTATAGAAGAAACTCTGTCGCTTCTGTGGTCTGTGTGCTCTTCTGCAAGGACTGGTTTCACAGAGACCTGGGATTCAAGATGGTGCTCTCACCTGGGTCCTGGGGTCAGAGCCCTCCCTAGAGGCTGACTCTCCTCTTGAGGAGGAGGTGCCCAGAGGTCAGAGAGCAGAATTTTTGATCAGACTAAGTTGAACATCCTTTTGCTTCTATGCCTAACATGCATTGCACCTTCAACAATAGGGGCTTCACTTTCTGGGAAGAACTGACAACAATTCTAATAGTTTATACTGTTTGGGAAATGCCTGAACCACAGTAGTCACCAACTCAAAAGAGACCTTGTAAGCTTGCTATTGAGGATATTTTGATAGATGACCTGAAGCTCTTGTGAGAAGCATTGTTAGCCCAGTCAGAAAATTTTTCTTTAAACAATATAAGTATATTTATACCTACATTTATTTTATTTTATATATTTTAGGTAGATAGTTATTATTAAGTTTCCTTATGTTTATTCAGCCACCCTCACTGTTATTTTATCAATCCTTCTGTCTTTTATGCTTATTACACTTCTTCTCCCTCAATTAAGGTCCATATTCACATTTCTTATTTTCCAATGAAATCATTTGTCCAGTGCTTTTTCCTCTCTCTCCAAATATCTTATTATTTGGATTTAAGAACCTCAGCTGAAAATAAGCATAAAATATTTGTTTTTTTAAGATCTCAGTTTTCTTGATCAATATAATCCTTTTTATTTCCACACATTTACTTCATATTTAATGATTTCATTTTACTTTACACTTAAATATGTTCATAATATGTAGAAAGCACAGTGTTTTAATGAGCTATTATGAAGTTTCAAGACCATTTAATTTGCTTCCATTTCCTAAATATTTGTTTGTAAATTATGTGTACACATCCATGTTTCCACATTTATTCTATGTTACTAGTTCACACATTTTACATTACAAAATATTCTTGATTCATATTTTATAACCTTAAAGATCAGGCAAACTTTCATTTTTTAGATTTTAAATTAAATTCCTGATGAATTTTCCCACAGATTGTGCTTTCAGATATTTTATTATTTAGTGATTTTTGAAAACTGGTTTATAATTGACAGAAAGATAAATTCCATGTAACAAGTAGCAATTTTCAATGCTTATGAAATTGCCTGTGTTCATTTTTTAAATAAACAGCAACTTAGACAATATGGATTGAGTTGTTTTGACATTAAGCATCTGAAATTTGTCTGATGACTCTTTCAGAAGTCATTTTGTTTCAAAAGCATATATTTACTTGTTAAAAATAACCCAAGTATTTAAAATTTGTATTTGAGAGAATAAAATGAGAATTAATTCCTAGGTGTTGGAAAACACTCTAAGTAAAGAATGAAGTCTGGTCAGGTGACTAATATGTAGTTACTAGTTATTTGTAAAACAGCAGTTTTTAAAGAACATTGCTAGAATGCTATGTAAAAGTAGTCTAACGAAAATTGGAAATTTAGGTCCTACAGTAGAGCCTTAACCGAAACAATGAAGGGGTAGATATTTAAATAATGATTGATCTAAGGTTCCTTAGTTGAATGTACAATAAGACATAATTGTATATTTCAGTGACAACAAAATAAATATTCTAATTTTCCAATGGAAATCAGTTTCCTAGAATCACATTTTTAAAAAAATCAGCTCTTTTTTTTTTTTTCAAATTTTAGTAACATAATTTAAATGGGCATGCCATATACTAGAAATATTGTACCTAAGCAAATTTCTAGGCCTATAGAGAAAGAGTAAACAACATATAAGAAGCTCTAGAAAACTTTTGACTTTGCTATGTGTCCTAGGCAACTTGCTTAATAGTGTTTCACAATATCAAATACTCAATTATAAATAAAATATCAAAGTATTAATTATAATTAGTATTCATGACGATTATTCATTATAGAACTCTATATTGCCAAAAGTGAAAATGAATAGAGAGCTATTGAATTTGTGGTCAGATCACCTCTATTGCCACACTCATAATTATCCCACGATTTTCCATCATGGGTTGTCCCTATAAAAGAGCTAAATTTAATCATTCTTTCTTCGCTTCCTTATCTTGTGAACTTATATTCCTCTCTCTCTCTCTCTCTCTCTCTCTCTCTCTCTCTCTCTCTCTCTCAACATTCAGAATAATTTTAAATTTGGAACTGTTTTTTTTTTTTTTTTTTTTTTTTTTGCCAAAGTACAGAATATTGTGTAATAAGACTGCCAAAAAATCTAGATCTTTCTAATTATTTAGGTTTTGATATGATGGTGTTTAAAGTTCAAAAAAAAAAAAAGAAGAAGAAATTTAGTTTGAAATCATGCCAAATATAATATGAGAGATAGTGGTGGATGAAAAACAGAAATCAAATCCAGAGAAGTGTTTCATTATAGAGTTAGTGTCTAGATTTGAAGAGAACATAGAAATATATTTCCTTACAGTATTGGAGCCTGGAGTCAGAAATAAGTTTGTAGCCTGGTTTAGTTGTACTGAATACTCTCTACCTGGTTTCTATATAAATATGTGTGAAAATTTCTCTTCTTTATAAAAGATACCATTTTAATTGGTATCCCTGTGCTTAAGAATTCATTTAACTCTAACTATATCCTTAAAGCCCTATTTTCAAATAATTGTATTGGTGGTTACAACATGAATACATGAATTTAAGGGAATTCTAGCAGGTTTATCCAGGAAAAAAGCACTCTTAGAACTTTGTACTTGTAATGCAGTTCAGTGTACAAGCAAGGGCTCCAAGCAAGACATTGTCTTCCAAGAATTGCACCCTACTCATTGTCTCCTTATTATCTTTCAATGCTATCCTTGCCATTAATACAGCAAATAAGTATCAATACTCTACCATATGCTTTATCTCAGAAGGCAGGGAAATTTTCCTGAATCTCCAAGTCTGAATACTACTTCTTTGTAATGTTTCTTTCCAAATATTAACTGAGTTTGTAGTTCCATGAGTTACTCTCATGGAACTACAAACAACTCATTTTCTGAAACAAAAGTGGGGTGCTTGTTTCATCTTTTGCAGTCACTGACATCTTAGGCAATTTCTTTTTAAACTGAAGCTCTCAGACGCAGTATTGTTTGACTTCCTTTTGTGCCCAAACCTCTTCCCATTTCCTCTCTGACTTCTTCCCCCAGTTTCTCTGCCCTCTAAAATGTCAGCTTGGCTCAGATAGAACTTGCATCTACTTTCATCACTAGCTACATTCTATTGCAGATAGAATTTGAAAGACAGGTAGTTTCAAGTACAGTTTGAAATATTGATTCAAATTATATATTTCTGAGTGCCAGAAATATATCTCCAGCTGCAAACTTGATGGCTTGAGTAGAAAGTTGCCTCATTAAAAGCAAAAAGGCAAAGCTTTTTTTTCCTTCTCAAAATTAATCCTCCTTACCTTAGTTTAGCTATTAGCAATGTTAGCATTCAAAGAATTTCAAAATACCTGGCCACATAAAATTAGTCTTGATTTCTTTCTTTGTCTTATTCTTCATTTTCAAATGAAATTCTGTCTCCAAAGTTTAGTCCATTATTCAGTCTGTTGTCTAAACATTCATAGTACTATCTTGGTTATGTCTATTGACAATTGTACTTAGAATTTTCTCTTTGACCACTCATAATAGACAAGAAAAATGTTAAAATGACACTGAGATTACTGTGCTTGTAATACTTATTGAAAACTGTAATTCTAACCACATATGCTTATCCTGTTTTCTATCATATTTTAAAGTTTACATATATTAACACATTTATATTATTAAAATAAGCTAAGATTGTATTTGCTTCTGTAAATGTTTATTATTCTTAATTCTTGGACTCTTCTCTAAAGAATTTTATTTTATTAATAGCTGGTTGCCTCATAACATTCAAATATATTAAATATTCATTCCATTGAGAAAATTTTATTGACCATTCTCTGTAAATCCACATTTTCTCAAACATTCTGCTGCATAATTTTCTATTTAATATTTTGAAACTAAAATTTCAAAGCTTTCTCCAATTCAGAAAAACCCACAGAAGTAGAAGTGACAATATTTGAAATTGAATAAACTGTAAACTTTGATGAAAGTGTATCAGAAGAAATCTGTTAAAGAATTTATAGTTACTCTTTCCTATTACAATAAATAAAATATATCCCATACGTCTCTCCAGTTAAATGGTTAAGTAGCTATCATTACATAAACATCATCATCATAATTAAATTCTTCAGAGTATAATATTTCTGTGTCTTAAAGCAGTCACAAGACTCATTTTGTATTTAAAAACATTTACATGTTTGTCTTAGTTATGGTTTCTATTGCTGTTGGAAGGGTCCAGGATTCACTGAAAAATTATACACCGAACACAAATAGTATGCAAAAGCAAAGAACATTTTATTCTGCAGATCTCCAGCATGCTGGGGTCTTCTATTTATCAAGTTGGAGATGCCCAAGTGAGTTAACAGGCTCAATTTAAAGCACATTATGAGAATTCCAGGAAGGGTAGGTGACCTTTATCTTAATTCATTGAGTCTATATCTAGGAACAATCCAGAACCATTGCTGGGGTCCAGAAACTTCTTGGAAAACCATGGAATTGTTACTGATTCTGCCCTTGCCTCACATCAGGGGCCTGGGCAGATTCTGCTTATGGGACAGTTTCTGGTTGGCTGCCTGAGGGATTTTCCAGTGCAGATTTGTACAGACTTGTCCAATTCTGGGAAACAGAAATTTAGGTCTAGTTTCCTGACTAGCCAGTTTGAAGCCTGTCATGGAGTCAGCCTGTATCAGTTCTCTCACGGTGAAGAGATACTTTGAGAATGGCTACTCTTAGAAAAAAAATAACTAGAGGCTTGCTTAGAGTTCAGATGTTTAGTCCATTGTCATCTTTGCTCAAAGTATGGTGGCATGAATGCAGATATGGTGCTGGAGTAGTAGCTGATATTTCTATATCTCCATCTAAAGACAGCAGAAGAGAGTGTGACACTGGGCCTGGCTTGATCATCTGATACCTCAAATCCCACCTTCTATGGCACAATTTCTCCAGCAAGGCCACACCTACTCTAAGGAGACCATACCTCCATTAATGCCACTTCAGAATACCATATTCTAGTTCCTAGGCCCTGTTGGGTTGGAAACGTATCACAATGAAAAATTCAGATAATCCAATTTTAAAAGTTCTTATAACCTCTTTCAGTCTCAACCCTCTTTAACAGTCCAGTCTGTTCAGAGACTCAGAACAATCCCTTAACTGCAATTCCTCTAAAGCAATAAAGAAGCATATCATATACTTTTAAAATATAATGCCATAAACTATACATTACTATACCCAAAGGGAGACAAAGGGTGAACAGTAAGGAAATATACCAACAAAATATACCAAAATATTTGCTATGCAAAGTCCAAAGTCTGCATGTGCATGTCTGATGTCAAATCATTTTCAGAGCGCCCGCTCTTTGTAGCTTTGTTCAGCACAATGCACTTCTTTCACTTGAGGTGGCTCTATCCCTGGTAGCATCTTTGCTCTGCTTGTATCCCAGGACTCTGATATCTTGAACATCTTGCCATGTATCTCCAAGGAAATTCAGTCTGCTTATTTGTGGCTTCACAAAATAGGCTCTCTAGTTCTCCATTACAGAATCTTGTGTTAGAGATGCCAAGTTAGGCTGTTTGCTGAGACTGGAACATGTTCCTCTCATTCAAATACATCTTCAATAGTTTATTATTATTATTATTATTATTATTATTATTATTATTATTATTTTATTAATTATTATTGTTATTTTCTGGACTGTTTAAGATTGGATCCCTAGAAAAGCCACTGTAGACCAGGCTGACCTTGAACTCAGAAATAACTTTGCCTCTGTGTCTTGAGTGCTTCTCTTAAAGGAATATAACACCACACTTGGCCCTAAGCTTTTCTTTCATTTCCTTTCACTATTTAAAATTACTTTTCCCAAGTTGGAAGCTTAGCTGCGTCGGGTTTTCTATGATGTCACCACTCCCTTTATTATATTCAGCACCAGGCTTTCTGTTTGTCAATACTCTGTTTATCCTCCAATTATACATTTTGTATTTTCTCCTTGCTCAGCTTGCTGCTTTTCATTGTAAATCTTTGTGAGACTGGGTAACTAACAGCAGCACAATGCAGTCAATGCTAGATTGTTTGGAAATGTCCTCTCCTCTTCCAAACATCTATAACTCTTTATTTAGCCTCAGGAAGATTTTTTTTTTTTTTTAGATATGCCAGAAATCAGGCATTTTCTAACACAAGAAGAATCCCTAGAACACGTACTAAATTACTCCTCCTCTGAATCTCCTGAGCCAGACCCTGCTACCACCATCCTAGTCTAAATCACCCTCAGCACTACTTTCTTCCATGTTACCACAAGTACGCCCCCTTAAGATCCACTTAAAGAATTGTACTTCTTTTCTAATGCAAAGTTTTTATGTCCACACTCCCTCCCCAATCCCCTAAAGAAAGCATGGTCCAGTTCATTGCAGCAATGCACCCCTGGTACCAAATTGTAAGTTAGAGTTTCCCTTGCTATGAAGAGTTTGCATGATCACTGCAACTCTTTTAAAGAAAAACATTTAATTGGGACTTGCTTACATTACAGTTCAGATGGTTTACTCCATTTGATCATAGCGGGAAACATGGTGATACACAGGTAGACATGGTGCTCTTGAAGTATCTGAGAATTTTCTGGATATAAAGGCAGCAGGAAGAGAGTGAAACACTATGCCTGGCTTGATCATCTGAAACCTAAAAGTCTAAAACTCTTTATTAAACCAAGCCAAACCTACTTCAAACAGACCACACTTCCAAATATGTCACTCCCTGTGAATCTATGGAACCATCATTCATTCAAACAAACACAATGCTTTACAAAGACACTCTAGGAACTGAAAATTACTGTTTTCTAAAATAATACAATAAGAAATGGAGATATAGCATAGTCTCCTGTTTCAGAAGTGAGAATTAAATCATGTTATTCATTTGTAGTTCATCTTATATTATTAGTTGCCATTGTTACTGTTTTTGAAAAACAATAAAAAAATAAATGAATATTTAAGGTTGAATGAATGCTTAGCAGCACACACACACACACACACACACACACACACACACACACACAGTAGAACGTTTTTCAGGGCTACTCATACTGCCATTACTTTTAATTTTTCTTTTAAGTCCTATAAATTCTATAATTAATTTATTTAAACAGACTTTTTATAGACAAGTTATTAGCAAAATAAATTTAACATAATATAGAATATACCTTGTAGACCCAAATATTCATGACCTTTTTCAACATTAGTGTAAAAGCCAGACAATTTTACAATCTACAAGCCTACACCAATACACCATTATTAGCCCAAATATCCATAGTCTATGTGAGTGTTAAATAACTTATACACACATTCATCTGTGATATTATAAATATTCCAAAATTTCACAAATGGCCACTGATATATATCTACCATAATTTACTACTATAAAATTAATGTGTTCCCCTCTGTTCTACCTAACTCAAGGAAAATACATAGTGTGTGTGTGTGTGTGTGTGGGTGTGTGTGTGTGTGGGTGTGTGTATCTGTGATGTATGCTTTTGTTTGTGAATATACATGTGGAGGCCAGAGGGCAACCTTGAGTATTTTTCTTGAGGTGACATATTTTTTGTTTCATATAAGCCAAAAATCTCACATTAGAATAAAACTCAAGAGGAAGGCTAGAGTCATTCTTTGCCTTCAGAGCTTCCAGGATCCTATTGTATCTACTTCATTAGACAAAGATGTCAGCAACCATATCTTGCTCTTTCTTTGTATATATTCTAGGGCTTGAACTCAGGTACTCACATGTAGAAAAAGTATGGTATCTACTAAA
Source organism: Mus minutoides (assembly GCA_902729485.2). NCBI lineage: Eukaryota > Metazoa > Chordata > Mammalia > Rodentia > Muridae > Mus > Mus minutoides. The sequence goes on from LR750277.1 coordinate 647,393, forward strand.
CTTTCCCTGGAGAAGCTACAGATATTCTTTACTGGCTTCACAACTTTCCCTTTTTAGAGTCCCTTACAATTGGTTTGAAGCAATCTATAGCTTCTGCAAATTACCCTCTTTCTTTAACAATATGCATTTTCCACAATAAACTCTCATGATTGACAACTCATTGTGAGTTTTTCACTGTCTGAAAATACGATAGTTCATTTATTTCTTCTAGCTGCTATTTTTGTGTGCACATGTCTTTCAGCTTATTTGAATAAATGACAAAGTACAACATTGTTAGAATGTATGGTAAATGCATGCTTAATTCCGTAAGATTTGCCAATCATACCAGTTGTTTCAAAAGAAGCAAACATATAAAAACATAAATATCAAATGGAAAGCTATGAAAACATGTGCAGAGCAGTAACATTACACATATTGAACATGTTGTATTTATTTTATTTAGAAGTGTATGTTTGTGTGTGCCTGTGCATATGTAATACTAATTATAGAAAAAATGTCGATGAATTAGAAAAAGAACAGGAATGGTTATAAATGAGGGTTTAGAAATAAGAAAGGTATAGAGAAATAATATATTATAACCTCAAAAATGAAATCTTTGTCAAAAAGTAGAATTTGCTGCTACATTTTGAGCTGTATTGGTTTTCTCCTCTGTTGCTTTAAAAAGCACTATTACCAAAAGAAACTTAAGGGAAAAAGGATTTCTATGGTTTACAAGCAGATATCTGTCATTGAGAGGATCTGAGTCAGGAACTTAAGGCATGTCTCTAGAGCCAAGAACTGAAGCAAAATCCATGGAACAATGCTACTAACTGATTTAACTTCTGTGGCATGCTCAGTCTGCTTTCTTACACAGCTCAGAACTATCTACCAGGCTAATACTACTGAAAGAGGCCAGACCCCTTCTGTATCAATCATTAATTGATAAATAAATACAGACATGACTGTGAACCGATCTCATGGGGGCAAGTTGTCAGTGGAGATTTACTTTTGCTGAATATTTCTGGTTTGTTTTCAGGTCAAAAAAAAAACTAACCATTTAAACATCCCAACGTGACTTTGAGCATTTCTTCTAAATTCATGTTCTGTCCAGAAGGAATATATATATATATATATATATATATATATATATATATATATATATATATATATTAAAATGTGTGTTACTGGTGAATCAAGAATTGACGTGAATAAGTGCAGGAGAGATAACTCAGTGGTTAAGGGTATGCACTGCTCTTGAAAAGGATCTTAGTTCAATTCCTTGAAACCATCCTAAGTAAATCATAATTTTCTATAACTCCATCTCATAGGACTGCAAAATATTCCAGGATATTCCTCTGTCCTCATTGGGTGTTTCATTTGCATGCATATAACCACACACAAATATACCAAAGAAAAGTAAAATATATATATATATATAAAAATAAAGGTTTGCACTTAATAAATAGACAAAGAATTATTATTTATTTATTTACATTCCAGATTTTATTCCTGAACCTAGTCTACCTTCCAACTGTTAAACATCCTATACCTCCTCCCCAAGCCCCCATATCTATGAGAATGTCTCCACCCTCATCCCCACCCCACCTGACCTCTAAACCCCTTGGGGCTTCCAGTCTGTTGAGGGTTAAGTGCATCATCCCTAGTTGAACACAGAAGTCTTCTGCTGTATATGTGTTGGGGGGTCTCATGTCAGTTGATATATGCTGCCAGGTTGTAGGTCCAGTGTTAGAGCAACCCTGTTCTCCTACCAGCAGTCTCAATTAACCTGAAATTTCTCAAACACTGGACCACCAGCTAGGTACTACAGACAAAGATTATAGTTTCATGAAGGGAGTTATCTTTAAGTATTTTCATGCAGACGTTATTTAAAAAGTTAAAAATCTGGTAAAAAGAAAAGCAGAATAAGTGCAAACATGAATATGATTGGAGGCAATATTATATTAAAATTTTTTCAGCTAATTTTTATAAGGAGAGTATCTTTGCCCCAAGACTAAGAGGGGAGCTTTCTTACACAAGAATGCTCATCTTCATGTGATTTGTTGAAAGTAAAGTCCAAAGACTTAAGCTCTCTAGGTATGCAACTTAAAGAGGTCTCCATAATCTGAATGACACACATGTAAAGAACTGATTTTGCATGCATGAGCCATATAGAGAAATATACTAGGAACAGGATATACAAGCGTCTCTATGGTTATCTTAAGTTTCATAGTCGGGTATTGGATAGACAGACTAGATTTTCTACCAAAAGCTTAGTTTAATATAGGCACAAAGCCGGGTGTGGTTGCACACGCCTTTAATCCCAGTACTTGGGAGGCAGAGGCAGGCGGATTTCTGAGTTCGAGGCCAGCCTGGTCTACAAAGTGAGTTACAGGACAGCCAGGGCTATACAGAGAAACCCTGTCCAATATATATATACATGATTAGCCAGTCATGTTGATGCATGGTTTGTATTCCAAAACCGAAAAGGAGGAGGCAGTAGATCTCTGTGACTTCAAAGCCAGTCTCATAGCCAGAGCAGCTTCAAAACAAAACAAAACAAAACAAAACAAAACAAAACAAAGCAAAACAAAACAAAAATTATGAAATTATTAATGCTTAGATCAATTACCCTATATTGCATAGATTCACTATCAGAAACTCTATAAGAATATCAATAAATGTTTTATCATAGAGTGAAGCACTCTGTCTTTTGAGTATTATAATGAAAGTTGGTATAGAGAAAAATCAGTTTAATTCAGGAATGTGTCATTGAGAAGTTGTTTATTCTTCAGTAAAGGCCTTATACCCATATTATATGTGTATCTGTGTATGACTAGACTCAGTAAGTTACTTTAACTATAATTTTAAAAGAGGAGAAGAAGGAGAAGGAAGAGGAGGAGGAGAAGGAGCAGGAGGAAGAGGACGAAAAGGAATCAAGAAGAAGGCATGAAGAAATATCTAGTAGAAGTAAGCCTGGGAAAGTAAAGGGTTTGTCAAGTGAAAAACACTGTGTGTATCCATATGTAGACTACATGTGGGAGGAGTTAGTCATCATGTCCTGTCTAACAGTCCACAATGGTTCATGCATGCCCAGCAAGTGCTTCCACATTTGCTAACCCTGGAACATGCCTAACACCCAGAGATTAACAAAGACAGAGCATATGATGAGGGGAGTCAATTGGCTTTTGCCAACTTTGAGGGATGAACAATTATCGACCAAGGAGATATGGATAGAATGTATAAAGTCATTCCTCAATTCCACAATAAATGAGCCTACTTCCTCTTCTCACATGACTCCTGGTGTCTGTGTCATTGATTATTTGCCTTATTACTCCTACTTTGAAGGACCATCCTGAGGGTATGAGGACTATGTACAAATACATAATTAAAATTATTCCAAAGGTCATCACCATTGGGTTACTTTAAATTTGTGGCAACCCATGGTATGGGTGATAGAAGGCAGCAGGGAACAGTTTACAAGAAGTCAGCATTTGGTGCCAAGTTTGGGATGTGCAGTTGATTTAGTTTATTTCTTCTCACATAATGTAGGTTGCTGGAAGTTGGTAATGGGTACTCATGTATCTCTCCTACATTCATAGCTTGGCTTTCTAGTCATTCAGATAGTAATGTACCATGCTATATTGTTATAAACAGCACCTCATAGATAAGAATTGATATCATAGTTACTGGGAGTTCTGTTTAGCAATGTATTAACTTCAAACAGAAAAAGAAAACTGCATAAAACTGCATAATAATGTAGTATCAGCTTGATTGAAACATATTCCTAATATTATTAAGTGTCCCAAAGAGTAACTGAAGTACCGTATAGTGGATACTCACTCTGCCACTTTTGCTATATGGGGATTATAAAACACACCAACACATTACTGTATGCTAAACATAATGCTTTTTCTGGAACTCTGGTTTTTATGGGCTTTTATGGCTGAACAATTGATATTTACCTATTGAGATTGGCTCTGAAGACCCTACCGCAGCACAGCAGAAGATAAACTATGACTATTTGCCCATAATATGAGAACAGCAAAATAGCTAAAGGCCTCTTTAAATATTCCTGGTATTAAACCAGCATGACTGTTTAAAAGTTCAGCATTTTACTTCCATAGTAAGCATTATAACTTTTCTCCTTGTCCTTCTTTGTGAAAATGGACTCAGAGATATCTTTTGAGGGGATTGTCTTCCCCTGCTATCAAATACTTTAAACCTAGCTTTTCTTATCTCAGATTTTATCAGTGTTACAAGTACTGTCTTCATTCACACGTGCTAATTGGCACCCAACACCCTCTAATGGTCTAACACAATGATCATTTTAAATGTTGATTTGAATTAGTTCTCCTGAGAAAAACTTTTTATAGGTTCTTTTCTATTATAGGCTCCTAGTAAAATCTCAGTAAGGACCAAGTCATAGGCTCAATGAATTCAATAAATCACTGTATCTGAGCCCTTAAGAAATGATATTGTATCTTAGGGTATCACAGGTAAGGCAGATAATGCCATTTCTCTGAATAATAAAGATAATTTAAAAATTAAAATATACAGAGCTAGGACAGTGAATCAGTGGATAAATCATTTGTCATGGAAACCTGAGTTTGGATCCCAGTAACCATGAAGCCAGGTTGGTGTTCAGTCAGCAACCCAAGAACAGAGTGTAGGTAGACAATCACCTCATTAGGCTGCCTAGCCAGTCAAGCTGAAACAAGAAACCTCTGGCTTCAGAAAAATAAACTGTTTAAAGATATAAAATTGGCATATGAACAAGGTCGCCATTAGACAGCAATCTGGGGTCTACACACACACACACACACACACACACACACATTAAATTAAGATTCACAATAGGAAGCTTCAATTAGAAGCAAATATGTGCCAACAATTAATAAATGAATAAATTATGCACCGGCGGAGGCTAAAGAATGTGCCAGGGAGAATGTGGCATAGTAAGTTGACAATGTCGAAGGACAGACTCAGCATAGTTAAGAGATTATATAGGCAAGGATACAAGATGTAGTGAAGAGAATTGTTATATGAGTGAAGGAGTTAGAGAGGGAAGCCGGGTGTCCTCTACTGGAGAATATTTAGCTGTATTAAAGGATTTGTTGCCGCTGCTGCTGCTGCTGCTGCTTCTGTTGTTGTTGTTGTTGTTGTTATCCCCACCCCTTGGCACTGGAAATCCTTTAATGCGTCTGTGTAGAGGCACATTAGCTAGTGCTTGCCCCACTTTATATGGAAACATAGACTGACTATCAATTACCAAAGATTCTATTCTCTCTCTTAGTAGAATGGATTCTAGACGGGACAATTCCTATTGTGGGCAGAGAGTGGGAGGACAGCAGAATGACAAGCTTTCTGAGGAGTCAATATTCCCAAAGGTTGCACAGCTTGTGCCTTTTTGCACATAAAAGGGAATAATGAGACACAGTGGGTGTTACATCATAACATGCACTTTATGACTGGTTTACACAATATCAGGCAACTGGTGAGTACTGTTTTATTGTCTTAACTGCTCATTTTAGAGCAGTGGCAGCTTATGCATAGGGCTAATGTTCCAGCTAATACATCTGGGGGCATTTATATGATGGAATTTTCCACAGTGACTTTCAAAATTACAAAGAACAACAGTTTGGATTGAATGCTATCATATCACCAGTACATGGAGACTCAAGTATATTGATGAGGCCTTATTTTATATAGTGAGAAAGTAAAACTGAATGAGCTATTTAATCTTGTTGTCAGTACCTAGAATGATTGATCTAGGCCAGTGATATGCATTAAAATAATTGAAAATGTCATGCTAGGAAAACAAGCTAATACAGTGGCAGAGGATGGGCTCTGAAGGAAGGTAAATCTAGGTTTCTTTTACTTTTGCAAGAACTCTCAATTGCAAATGGAAATATCTACTTTTTCATGAGAGTTACTAGATAGGTTTCTTCAAATAGGAAACAGATTGAAAATTTGATAGTGATTTTTTACAAAATAAAGAAATTAAAACATTGGAAATATAATGCATGTGATGATTTCTCAGTAAGAATTTCTGTTTTAATAATATTTATTTTTTATTTATATGACTACATACTGTAGCTATCTTTAGAAATCACAGAAGACTGCATTGGATCCCATTATAGATGGCTGTGAGCTATAATGTGGTTGCTTGGAACTGACTCAGAACCTCTGAGAAAGCAGTCAGTGATCTTAACCTCTGAGTCATCTCTCCAGCCCAGATTTATGTTTCAAGTTTTATGTATGGGAATACTTGAAATATGCCCATGATATTATGTACACAGAGTGATATCTATCTATCTATCTATCTATCTATCTATCTATCTATCTATCTATCTATCTATCTATCTATCTATATTATAGGAGGTATAGATTTATATATATATATGTATATGTATATATATTGATATTGTACTACAGTTTAGGCATTCATTTCTTTTCTAAATGTTCTGTAATTATTTTTATCACAGGAAAACAGACCATTGTGAAAAAAGAGTGTAGAATTCTTTAAAAAGAACGATATCATCAGAAAATTGGCTGTGAGATTTTATCTCCTCAGAATGTCCAAAGCTACTCAGTGAAGTTTCATTAAGATGAATGAGTATATATGATCTGACAAGAACTGCACCTATAGACATGCTAAGTTGAGCAGAGAAACACTATGTAAAGAACTAATTGCAAGTAAGGAGTAAGGAATGCAAGATTAGGAGAAATAGGCTCCACCAGGGAGGAGCACAGCATTGGTTACTCAATAACATGTGGTAACCCCTGAAAACATAAATATATGTAATATTACACTGAGTGACTGAGCAAGTAATATGTATGTATTTAGAAATATATGTGTGTGTGTGTATATATATATATATATATATATATATATATATATATATATCATAAAATATATAACAGAAATTAAAAATATATATTTATTTTGTAGTATAGTAATGAGAAATGTATGAGGGTTTAGAAAAAAGAAAGGGAAGTGAGCATGAATTATATATAATATCAAAATGATAAAAAGAATTGATACAAAAACAAACAAAAACAAATGGAAGAATCGTATATAAAAGTATGAATGTAGAATACATGTACCATCTTCTAGTCATGTTGATTTTATTTAAAACTGAGGGAGAAAAAATAGGGATAAAGGAGGCTTTCCACCACTTACTCTGAAATAGGTTACACATTGTTAATTGGTAATGGGAGTCAGGGTGAATAATAGAAGTGGTTTTCAGTACAGAAACACTTTGGAGTAGAAAAAAATAAAATAAAAGACATAAAATCTTCAACTCCCAAATTGACAAGAAATGTAAAAATTTAAGAATTTATATAGGAAGTATAAAACACTTGAAGTAATTTATAGGACATTTGAAAGATACCTTTCGTGAATGAGGAGAGGCACCCACACTACATACCTAGGTAAATAAGGGCACAGTATGTGCAATCTCTCATGCACTAAACTTTTAGAAAACTTATAAAGTAGCTATAGCAGAAAATATCTTAGGAAAAATGTCCTTCTTTTAATTAATAAGAGGTTAATGAAGATACCAAAAGTCTTTTAACATATTTGGAATGACAATTACCCCTCTGGGTTTTACATGTGTATGTGCTGTGGCTGTTTGTTATTATAAGACTAAGAAATGATAGATTTTCTCAGTGCTCAACCTACTTCCCCATTTCTTCCTTTCACAAGAGCTTCTGGGATATGCTACTGATTAAATAGCACCCAGATACTGAAAGACATCCAGATGTGGTGTCCCAAAGTATCCATTTTCTAGTAATGTTGCCGTTCATAGGTAAATGGCTCTTCCATCAAAACACATACTCACACAGCTTTCAAATCTCATCATCTTCAAGTTGTCATCATCTTATCGTAAAATATGTTTCCAAGCATTCAACTGCTTTGAGCAAGTTGTCATATTAAATGGGTGGAAAATAAGCAAAAATGTGTGTTGTGTCTGAAACATGTTTTTCTTTCTTTCTTCCTTTCTTTCTTTCTTTCTTTCTTTCTTTCTTCTTCTTTCTTTCTCTCTTTCTCCTTTCTTTCTCTCTTTCTCTCTTTCTCTCTTTCTCTCTTTCTTCCTTCCTTTCTCTCTCTCTCTCTCTTTCTTCTTCTTTCTTTCTCTATCTCTCTCTCTTTCTTCTTCTTTCTTTCTCTATCTCTTTTTTCTTTTTCTTTTTTGCCATCTCATTAGTATTTTTGTCTTTTTGTTGATATAATTTAAATACTCTATAGCTGTCTTCTTGTTTTTGTAACATATAATATGAAAGCAAGAAAGCACATTCTTTAAATAGTTCCAAATATTATGAAGTCAATCATATACAATATTATCCAATTATTACAGTTTTATATTATTTATTTACTTTTTCATTACTTGATACAAAGTTATAGAAAACATTACAACTTAAGTATATGCTGAAATATGGTAAGTGCTTGCTGACAAAAGAGAATTCTAGTAAATATATACATGGATGAAATATTTTAAAAGTCTCATAGATTCTGTAATTATTTTGTAGGAGTAGAAAGATATCAATGAATTTATATAAACAAAAAACTGCACAGTCAGACGGGCATTGGTGGTGCACGCCTATAATCCCAGCACTTGGGAGGCAGAGGCAGGCGGATTTCTGAGTTCGAGGCTAGCCTGGTCTAAAACGTGAGTTCCAGGACCGCCAGGGGTATACAGAGAAACCCTGTCTCAAAAAACTAAAAAACAAACAAACAAAAAAACAAAACAAAAACTGCACATTCATGTAATATGTGGAAAGCTAGTCTTCAATTCTGTATAATTTATGTATTAAACTTTTTATTTTGAATGATACATTAAAATTTTTGACCAAGTATAATATGTAGCATAGTAAACTGTGTATTTGACTGTTAATTGATTTTTCCTCTCACTTTGATTATTATATCTCAGATTTTAATAATTTTGTTCTTCACTGAGAGAAGACACTTCTTGTTACCTTACAGAGGTGTGAAACTCACTGCAAACAATTTACCATATTGTTGAAATTTTTTACACTTCAGTTTATAATTTTTCCAACAATCCTAGTGATCTTGTGCACCAAAGAAGAGTGTGTATGTTTGCAAGTATTAGCTGTTAACTATTTTTTCTATGATATATTCTGCTCTTTTCTATTGTCATTAGTTTGAGATAACAATCCATATGTGATCTTTAAACTCTGAAGTAAGATATAATAGAGGTTTACAATGATATCTCTTTAGTGTAATAAGTAGAATTAAGAAGTATTCTGAGTGAAATGACCCATTTTCAAAATTGAATCTTCGATAAATAATAAGACATATAGAATTCTGTGTAAGTAATGTCATTTGACTCCAGAATCTATACCACAAAGCAATATAATAATTCTTCAGTCGAATGTTCTACTCAAGAAAACTAAGATACCTATGTTGTCAAAACTGAAAAAAGAAGTAAGTTCACTAGGAGATATTACAAACTTTCTTCTTTAATTAGCCTCTCCAAAACTCTAGGCAATATACAATTCTAAATAAGGAAATCTTAGGTAGTACTCTCTCACATCTATTCCAAAACACTAACCTGAAACGTCAAGATATTCATGGAGATTAGAGATAGAGATAGAGATAGAGATAGAGATAGAGATAGATAGAGAGAGAGAGATGTAGATATAGATTATAGAGATAGATAGATAGATAGATAGATAGATAGATAGATAGATATGCAGATAGATAGATAGATAGATAGATAGATAGATAGATAGATAGATAGATAGATATGTAGATAGATAGATATGTAGATATGTAGATATATATGTATATATCTATATATGTATATAGATATATAGAATTACATGATAAATGACTTGTCTAAAATGTGAGGTGCCCTTCAAGGGCTTCATATATACCATTGAATGATAGGTTATATCTCTGATCCAAGAACTCATAAAGTAGAAGCAGAAGATTCATAAAATTATGCTCAAATTTGTTTGAATAATGAATTTAAGACTAATCTAGGTCATCTGTAGTGTGTTTCAATATATACATGAGTAAATTAGTAGTTATACAAAATATATATCCATAATAACACACACACACACATATGAGTAACTGAAATATCACAAGAGATTGGTTATCAATATAAACTGAAAATTTCCTGAATGAGAATCCCCTAATATAGAAAAGGCTAGTTGGATATCAAGAAAAAGACATTTTTAATTACTTATTAAAAGATGATCAAGTTACTTAGCCTTAGTTTCTTTATGGAAAAGTAAAATAAATAGATTAGTAAAAATTTAACTATGAAAACTAATATGACTTATTTAGTGACCCAATTTCTAAGTGTCAGTATCATGAGATCACTGAGTAAAGCCTTTGCAATTTTAAATTAATTAAATAATCTATGATGAAGTCTTGCAAAAAAATAAAATTTCCAAAGTCTAGAATACTTTTAACCTCAGAATTCATGCTCAAGGAAAGGTGCTTGTATTCCATGTTACAGAATGTTACTTGAAAATGAAATTATAGAACATGTTTTCTGATTCTGTTATATTCTTTGGCATCATTTAGTAACATTATTTATAGTTCAAATTTCCAGATCCTAGATTTTACTTGCTGACATAGCTAGGCTATAGCTTAGTCTATAATTGCATCAAGAGAGGTTATGAGAGATAAGGTTCTGTGGGAAATGTGTTTGTTGCACAACCATGATAATCTGAGCTCATATTCCCAATACTTATTTTAAAAAATTTGGGAGAATATACTCCTATAACCCTATATCTGGATTTGGCTCACCAAAACAGAAAAATACTAGGAGTTTGCTGACTAGTGAGTCTATTAAAAATGTTGAACACAAAATTCAATTAACTTTTCTTATCCCCAAATTTTTAATGGAGACCAATTGAGGAAAACACTCAGTAAATAACTCTTCCTTATTTTTAATTAATTAATTAATTAATTAATTAATTTACATCTTTGTTTCATCCAGAATTTTATCCCCCTCCCACCCTCTAACTGTTCCATGTCCCACACTCTGCCTCCCACCCCTGTCTCTAGGAGGATGTTCACATCCCCCATCTCCCAGACATCCACACACCCTGGGTCCCCAAGTCTCTCGAGGGTTAGATGTATCTTTTCTGACTGAGTCCAGACCCAGTAGTCCTCTGCTATATATGTGTTGGGAGCATCACATCAGCTGGTATATGCTACCTGGTTGGTAGCTCAGTGCCTGTGAGATCCTGGGGTCCAGGTTAGTTGAGACTGCTAGTGTTCCTAAAAGATTGCCTTCCTCCTTACTTTCTTCCAGCTTTTCCCTAATTCAACCACAGGAGTCAGCAGCTTCTGTTGGTTAGGTGTAAATATCTACATCTGACTCTTTCAGCTGCATGTTGGGCTTTTCAGAGGGCAGCCATGATAGGCCCCTGTGTGTAAGCACACCATAACATCAGTAATAATGTCAGGCCTTGGGTCCTTCCCCTGAGCTGGATTTCAGTTTGGGCATGTCACTAGACTGCCTTTTCCTTAGGTTCTTCTCAAATTTTGTTTCTGCAGTTCTACCAGACAGGAGCAATTCTGGGTCAGAGTTTTCAACTATGGGATCACCCATCCCTCCACCTGATGAGGTGTCTTTATACTGAAGGTGGCTTTTACAAGTTCCCTCTCCCTACTGAGGGCATTTCATCTAAGGTCCCTCCCTTTGAGTACTGAGAGTCTCTCTGGTACCTCCAGAGGTTGCCTGTTTACATTTCTGTTGGTCCTCAGGGCTTCAGTCCTGCCCCTGCCCCAAAAACCTGAATTGCTCTTTCTGCTGTGCCTCTTCCAGTTATTTTTCTTGGGTGGGGACTATATACACCACCTTTAATCTCAATTAAACATGTGTAATCCTTTTTAATGTCATCAAAATAAGGCTTATTTCAATGTACTTCTTGAAAGTCTATGAAAGGGAAATTAATATTCATGCAGCTTTCAAAACTAGAATTACTGAATTACCATATATTTTTCATGATCCTATAAATGAATAATAAACTCGTTGAACTATTAACAAATGTTTAATAATTGGTTATTCTTACATTTTGGCTTATATTGTTTGTTTGCTTCATGTAGCACCTGAAAATTTGATAACATTTTCAGAGCAGCAGGGTGAATGCTGATCATAGCTCTTTCACAGGTTCACTAACAAACATTCATCTCCCACAATTTTCAATCAACATAAAACATTTCAGTGGCAACAACCTCATGTCATTTCATAAGCCTAACTAGATTTTGGCTCAAACTTTACTCTGGAATCAAGGAAAAAATATTTACTGGAACAAATGTTCTTTGTGCATAGAGCAGCTGATTTACTGTTGGAAGTAGACATCCATCCAAGTTCTATCTCAGAAAGAGTAGGAGAAAAGAATATAAATTCCACAGCATCAGCAAAAAGTACATGAGAGTCCAGAAACTTGGCAAGGAAGGTAAAAGATGGGTTTGAGAATAAATTTTCACATAGCACAAATTTGAGCATCTCTGAGTCACTTTCTCCTGATCTCTCTAATTTCATTTCTAAGAGGATGGGGATGTGTGGGATGTAAATACTGACACTGAGAATTACTGGTAAGCACCTCAGGGTATCAGTGGAAATTTGTGAGTGTACAGTGAAAGTTGAGGTCAATAGGAAATCAGAAAGTGAAACATTGTAAGATGATGGTAGATTCTGAAAGTTTTTCTCTTTAGCTTTCTTTTACATTATAATTGCTTTAATATTTACATCATAACTTGCTTTTAGTATTCAAAATATATTATAATGTGAGAAATAAGTCAGGAGAGTTAGACTATTAAGCATAATTAGTAGGTTTTATAGTTTCAAAAAATCTAACAGGATTAAAAGAGTTAACTACCACATACACAATTAATGTGGATGTTTAGGGGGAAGAAAGAATTAATGCTGTCTTTCTTTCTTTCAAGTGTTATCTTATAAATGAACCAAAAATGATATTCATCACATTTCTTAAATTACGTTAGTATGATTGTACCTTAAAATGATAATTAAATATCTGTAAAATGTTTTCAGGAGAAATCTATTTTAACATGTAGAATTATTTTCTAAGTGATCATTTATTTTTATAATGTAATATATGTACCATTCTCAATTTCTTTACCATTAAATACTATTTTACTCATTATCATAACTTTTCTGAAGATAAGTAGCCATTCCAAAATCTAGAAAGTAAATATTGCTCAAATATACTTACTTGTATCAAAAATCCAGTCAATGCACCTGACTGGGAAATTAAATATTATTTCCTTATAATAAAATATATTTTCTGGATCAGTCTGGTGGTTCCTCAGAAAATCGGACATAGTACTAGCAGAGAATCCCACAATACCTCTCCTGGGCATATATCTAGAAGATGTTCCAACTGGTAAAAGGACATATGCTCCACTATGTTCATAGCAGCCTTATTTATAATAGCCAGAAGCTGGAAAGAACCCAGATGTCTCTCAACAGAGGAATGGATACAGAAAATGTGGTACACTTACACAATGGAGTACTACTCAGCTATTAAAAACAATGAATTTATGAAATTCCTAGGCAAATGGATGGATATGGAGGGTATCATCCTGAGTGAAGTAACCAAATCACAAAAGAACTCACATAACATGTACACATTGATAAGTGGATATTATCCCATAAATGTAGAATACCCAAGATACAATTTGCAAAACACATGAAACTCAAGAAGAATGAAGAGCAAAGTGTGCACACTTCGCCCCTTTTTAGAATTAGGAACCAAACACACATGGGAAGAGTTAGAGAGATCAAGTGTGGAGCTGAGTCAAAAGGATGGACCAACCAGAGACTGCTGCAGCCAGGGATCCATCCCATAACCAGCCACCAAACGCAGACACTATTGCATAGGCCAGCAAGATTTTGCTGAAAGGGCCCTGATATAGCTTTCTTGTGTGAGGCTATGCCAGTGCCTGGAAAACACAGAAGTAGATGCTCACAGTCAGCTATTAGATGGAACACAGGGTTCCCAATGGGGGAGCTAGAGAAAGTACCCAAGGTGCTGAAGGGGTCTGAAACCTGATAGGTGGAACAACAATATGGGATAACTCTTAAGTTGTGCCCATTATTGGTTGGTCATTTCCGCAGTCTCTGATCTCTCCCCCATGCTTACATTACTTGTTGACAGGATAAATATTAATGACACCCTTTTATGCTTGCAGACAGGACCATGTTGTCAATTGAGAGGCTCCATTCAGGAGGTGACTCCACATATACAGACACCCACAGGCAAATAGTTAATGGAGCTTGGGGACTCTTTTTCTGTTGTTGTTGTTTGTTTTGTTTTGGTTTTGTTTTTGTTTTTTTTTTGTTTTTTGTTTTTTGTTTTTTTGAGACAGGGATTCTCTGTGTAGCCTTGGCTGTCCTGGAACTCACTTTGTAGACCAGGCTAGCCTCTAACTCAGAAATCTGCCTGCTTCTGCCTCCCAAGTGCTGGGATTAAAGGCCTGTGCCACCACTGCCCGTCGAGCTTGGGGACTCTTATAGAAGAACACATGGAAGGATTGTGTGCCATGAAGGGGATAGTAACTCTACAGAAATGTCAACAGAATCAAATAACATGTTTTCTTGTGACTCTCAAAGTCTGAACCACCAACCAAAGGATATACATGAGCTATACCTAGGCCTCCTAGCTAATATGTAGCATATGTGCAGCTTGACCTTCACAGGGAAACTGAAAAAATGGAAAAGGGGCCATCCCAAAAGTTGTGGCCAAGTATGTGGCATATGTTCTACCAGTTGGATTTCTTTGTCTGTCTTCAGCTGAAGAATAACTTAACACACAAACACTTGAATTGCCGGGGGCAGGGGGGGGGGGAGAGGGTCCCACCCACTCATAGTTTAAGGGGAAAAGCGATGGTGGAAGAGTTGTGGAAGGAATGATCAGAAGTGAGGTAGTGAGCAGAATGTAAAGTGAATAAGTAGAAAACATTAACGATAATAATTAAATTACTTTTTATTTAAAAAGAAGGAGAGATTATCAGGGTGTAGCTAACAAACTACTTTCTCAGTACACTAGATATTGAATAATTTAGTAAAACAGATCATATTATGACCACACATGTGTACTTTATTATAAAATTCCCTTTCAAAATTATTCATTAGACACAACCTTGCTTATTTGTTAATGTTTTTGTTTTCAATCACACAACAGTAGCAGCGCTATGGAAACTTATCAGATGCCAAATGTAAACAAATGGTGAATAAAAGTAAAACGTATCATAAGAAATGCAGGTTTAAGGTACAAACAGCAATATAAGGAAATACCTCATATTGAGAAACTTGGTACTGTAGCTCCACATAATAATTCTATCAACTTAAGTCCACAAATTTCTGAAAACCAAACGTAATAGCTAAGATTTTTTGAGGACGTTAACTATAGAAGTTCTTGTTACAGACAGGACACATAGTAGAACTATGTTAATTTGTGATAGGGAAGATAAAATAATAGAACTTTTTCTTTTATCATAATGCCAGCCATGCAATTCCGAAGAATGTTCCAAATTATGGTGAAAAGGTACATTCTAACAGAAAATTTCATGTGCATATTTCTAGTAACAGCTTTAGCCATCATAAACTTCAGGTCACTGAGTCGTCTATCAGCAACTAAATTATTAGATAGATAACAGCTAGGTGTGAGACTTTCACTGATCAGCAAAAATAAGAGAATTATAAGGCTGGAAAAAGCTATGAATAAATAATATATTTTACTTTTAATTTTCTTGAGACAAAGAATTGCATTCAGTGCATCGTGACTCACTTTCTAGATCAGGTTTGCTTCAGAATCACAATGAGCCTTCCACAACAGCATTGCAAGTGATGGTGTTACTGCATTAAGCCACAAAACTTTCCTTGCATTGATAAATCAGCTAAAAATTATGACTACATTTAGACCAAATTAAAACAATAAAAAAGGGAAGATGGTGAAATGATTACCTACCAGAATTTCACATTTAGAAAGGATGCATTGTCTCTATAAAGAAATTGGATGAGAAAGGTAACATTGTTTTTACAGGATGCTACAAGAGTTAGTATATACTATTTTGTTTCTTTAAATTTATCTATTAATCTATAGGGTTCATATATACAAACATAAACGTATAGATATAAAGATAAAGAATATAGATAAAATTAAATTTTAGGAGCCATAAAGACAACTCACAGATAAGCCTCAAGCCTTTCTCCAGTTAAAGGAACCAGACTTGCTTAAAGGAACATTTCATTATATGACAAGAATGACAAAAATACAGACAAAATACAAGAAAAATCTGAGACATCTTATAGTCACAAAGATTGAAAATGTAATTGCACAAGTAAAAAAAGTATCATGACATCATATACATAACAATGGTAGAGTGCAAAAATTGGAGCAGAATTCTTATTACTTTTATTAATGTGCGGCAAACACATTAATAAAAGTAACTTTACTAAAGCTCAAAACACACATTGAACCCCACACAGTAAGACTGGGAGACTTCAACACCCAACTCTCACCAATGTACAGGTCATTGAAATAGAAACTATGCAGAGACACAGTGAAACTAATAGATGTTATGAATCAAATGGATTTAACAAATATCTACAGTACACTTTACCTTAAAGAAAATAATATACCTTCTTCCCAGCACCTCATGATACTTTCTCCAAAATCGACCATATAATTGGTCCCAAAACCACCCTCAACAGACACAAGATGATTGAAATTAATACCATGCATCTTATCAGACCACCAAGACCTAAAGCTAGATGGATTTAATGCAGAATTCTACCAGACCTTCAAAAAAGACCTGATACCAATTTTCCTCAAACTATTCCATAAAATAGAAACAGAAGGAACACTACCTAACTGGTTCTATGAAGCCACAATTGTTCTGATACCTAAATCTTACAAGGACCTGACCAAAAAAATAGAATGACAGACCAATCTTGTTTATTAATATTGATGAAAAAATACTCAATAAAATTCTTGCAGCCCAAATTTAAGAAGACATCAAAACCATCATTCCCAACCATCAAGTAGGCTTCATCCTAGTGATGTAAGTTTGATTCAATACACGAAAACCATTAATATAATCCACTATATAAACAAACTCAAAGGGGAAAAAAAAATCACATGATCATCTCTTTAGATGGCGAAAAAGCATTCGACAAAATATAATGTCCTTTCATATTAACAGTATTGGAGAGATCAGGAATTCAAAACCCATATGTAACAAAATAAAAGCAATTTATTGCAAGCCAACAGCCAATATTCAATTAAATGGAGACATGCTTGAAGCAATCCCACTAAAATCTGGGACAAGAAAGGATGCCCACTCTCCTCATATCTATTCAATATAGTACTTGAAGTGTTAGCTAGAACAATAAGACAACAAAAAGACATCATGAGGACACTAATTGGCAAAGAAGAAATAAATGTATCACTATTTGCAGATGATATATATATATATATATATATATATATATATATATATATATGAAAATTAACTCAAATAAACCAGTAGCCTTACTTTATACAAATAATAAACATGCTGAGAGTGAAATTAGTGAAGCAACAGTATTCACAATAGCCACATATTCTATAAAACATCTCGGGGTAACTCTAACCAAATAAATTGAAGCTCTGTATGACAATAACTTCAGGTCTCTCAATAAAGAAATAATAGATCTCAGAAAATGGAGATATCTCTCATGCTCGTGGATTGGCAGAATTAAAACAATAAAAATGACCATCCTACCAATGGAAATCTACAAATTCAATCCAATTAACATTAAAACCCCAACACAATTCTTCAAAGACATTGAAGGAGCGACTCTAAAATTCATCTAGAAAGTAAAAAAAAACAAAACAAACAAACAAACAAATACACAACAACAACAACAAAAACACAGAATAGTGAAATAAATGCTTAATAATAAAAGAATGGCCAGGGGAATCATAATCCCTGACCTCAAGCTTTACTACAAAGCAATAGTGTTAAAAATGATATGGTATTGGTACAGAGACAGAAAAATTGATCAGTGGAATACAACTGAATACCCAAAAATAAAACCACACACTTAAGGTCATGGAATCTCTGATAAAGATGCCAAATCTATACAATGGAAAAAAAACAAAAACAAAAACAAAACAAAATAAACAAATAAACAAACAAACAAAAAAAACATGTTCAATAAATAGTGCTGGTCTAAGTGGCTATCTGTATGTAGAAGAATGAAAATGGACCTTAGATAAAATGCTTGACATTAGGGAGAGGGAACTTATAGAGCCCACCTCCAGCAAGAAGACATGGCATCAATGAGGGAGGGGGTTGCTATCCCACAGTCAAAACTCTGACCCATAACTGTTGCTTGAAAGAACTGCAGGCATGGAAATGGAGAGGAGCCTGAGAAAAAGATGGTCCAGAGACAGGCCCATAATGGGTTGCAGCTCAAGGGGAGATCCCAAGGCCTGACTCTACTACTGAGGCTATGGTGCTTACAAAGAGGAACCTATCTTGGCAGCACTCTGGAAGACTCAAATACCAGGTGAAAGAAACTAATGGAGATATTTGCAAGCAACCAATGGACAGAAGCTGCTGACCCCTGTGGTTGAATTCGCGAAAGGCTTGAAGAAGCTGAGGAGGAGGGAAACCCTATAGGAAAACCATCAGTCTCAATTAACCTGGTCCCCTGAGATCTCTCAAACACTGTACCACCAATCAGGCAACATACACCAGCTGATATGAAACCCCCAACAAATATACAGTAGAGGACTATGGGGTCTGGTTTCAGTCAGAAAAGATGCACCTAGCCCTCAAGAGACTAGAGGTCTCAGAGAGTTTACAGGTCTTGCTGGGAAGATGGTGAGTAGTGGGGACATCCTCATGTAAACAGGGGGTGGGGAGGAGTTATGGGACATGTAACAGTCAAAGAATGGGTGGTCAAGCGGTGTGGATAACATCTTGAGTATAAATAAATAAAATACAAAGTATGAAAAAGGATAAAAAAGATCTCATATAAAGTTTTATGCAGACTAAAACATGTGCAGTGAGTACTGTTGAGCAATTAAGCAGGAAAAGGAATGATATAGTATGGCATGTTTATTAAATATTATCTTAAATCCAGCATTGATATACATAAAAAACTAAAGAAACAAATGAAGAACAGAAAACACTCTCATACAAAGAATTGATACTAATTTGAAATGCTGTCCTCAACAGCATGAAGCTTAACCTTGTCTTCTTGGTATTTGTTCTGCTCATTATTATGCTGAAAACATATTATGAATAAAAAAAAAAAAAAAAAAAAAAAGCCTCACATTGCAGTGGAGAACTCTGCCAAAGAATATCTTGCCAGGCTAACCAAGGATGATTAGCATGCAAAGTGAAGCTGAGGAAAGTAGTTACTGATACCTGCATAAGACTAGCCTGAGCTCTTTAGTAAAAAATAGACCAGTGGGGTCTACAGAACTAGTCTTTTTCTCAATCTGCATGGTAATTGACCTCTATGGTCATTTTGTCTTTCAGCATTTCTTATGTATTAAAAAAAATATAAGAATTGAAATATCCATTTCCCACCAGAGGACAATCTTAAAATTTTTTGATGAATATTTTTATATTGTCAAGTATTTAAAAATAAGAGAAACTATGAGAACCTTGAGGAGCCTAAGGGGATGAAGCAGCTAAATGCAATGTGTTAATCTAGATACAATCTTGGAATCTGAATAGGACATTAGATTAAAAACTAATGAATAAATAATGGATGAATTTGTGTTAATAATATATCAAAATTGTTCATTATAGTAAAAATCTATGTTAAAAGGTGTTTACAAGTCATGGAGTTGTTTATGGGACATTTGGAAATATTTCATACTGTATTTTTTTTCATAAATCTAAGCAGTTTCTGAAATGAACAAGCTTAGAAAAGCACACATCCACACATGTGTGTGTGTGTGTGTGTGTGTGTGTGTGTGTGTGTATGTGTATATGACATGATATGACAGATGAAACCTGCCTTTATTGAAGATTGATAAATTTATGAAGTATTTAGGAATAATAAAAAAATAATTTTGGTGCTAATTCAAGAAGGCCTACTAATTGAAATTGTTATATCAATGAGTTATATGAATTCAAATCATGGAAAGGATTGTTTAAAAACTTTCTTTTAGACTGAGGAATTCATTAAAGTCTCAACATGAGATGGGTTATAAGTTAATATATCTGATATCTATGTATAATATTAGGCTAAATTGTAATAAGTTTATTGCATAATCACAGAATAAAGGGAGTTTTTTGTGAAGGTTAGGGGCTGAAATTGCTTTGAAAGAGTATTTCAAGTATTTCAAGTGTCATGTGGCATATTAATGCATTCATAGTGTGAAGGTAAAGGGAGACATATATTAATTACAATTAATCAATCTTTGCTTAGGAAACAAGGCAGATGCTGACAACATTACATGATGAAATAAGAGTGGAATTTTGTGTGTTCAGTGGAAAAAGTAGAATCTAAAGTGACACAAAGTCATTGGCATAGGAATGGGGGTCACCCCATGCATAGAACAACTTCTTTAACAGGAAGAGTAGAGTCCTCCAGGAAAGGGTGGCAACCCAGTCTGGTGGATGGGTTTGATTGCATTACAAGATCTAATAGAGTGTCAAGCTGAGGAATGGAAGAAGAGGTTGATCATCTCTTAGTGGTGAAGAGAAGTACAGAAAAAACTTAACTCGTTAGAGGGGTTGGGAATCAGATAGGTACAAGAGAAAGAAAAATGGAGAAAAAACTCAAAATCAAATCCTGAGACTACTGAAAAAGGCATATTCAAGGACAAAATGCTTGTAAAACTTGGGGACAATAAAAGTATTATAATTATTAAAAATTAGACATCAATATATTTTAAAATATTCACTCAAAACTACTTTAAAAACTAAACAGCTTAATATAAAGGAAATTCCTTTCTAGTAAAATTATCCATGACTTTCCAATTATGCAAGATTATTTGAGTTTTGTGGCAAAACATTTTAAGTTAATTGCTTTGATTTTTTTTTTTTTTGTAGTAATTACAAATGCATGTGAATTTGATTTCTTTGGTGAAATGAAGTAGATACTACCCAGGCATTATCTTTCTTTGCACATAACTTTTATTACTCAATATTGTTCACATTTTCTTTCCATAATTTCTTTTTATCCTATTCACCTCCCAAATGCAGTCCCCTCCATTTTCCCCTCCCAGTTATAGTATTAGGAATCCCTCTTCCCATTACCCACTGCCTTTCTCCTCAGAGAAGAGGACGTCCCCTTTGGGTATCCCACCACTCTAAGATGCTTAGTCCCAGAAGGCTAAGGACATCTTCTCCAACTGAGGCCTAACAAGGCAGTCCAGAAAGGGGAAGGGGACAGGCAACAGAGTCAGATTCCAATGAAGGATAAATTGCAAACCTTTGAAATTTTGGTTGCAAAAACAGCTGATTGACTAAATGGCAATATATTACATATTTTAAAATAATATACTCAATTTCTTAGTTAAAAGTATATTACTGCAACATATTCTGGTTTTTAAGATTCATTAGACATTATCAACAAACATTGCTGGTTCACGATGTTATCTGTTTATGTGTTTTTTATAAAATATAAATTTTAAAATCCTTTATTTTTTGTTCAAAATGATAAATAAATCCATAAATTATATTTATTTATAAACATATAGTTGTTTTGTGCAATTTTGTGTAAAATAACATGTCATATATCAGTCTATCATGTAAAATAGATATAATAGTCCTTGATGTATGATTCAAATTTCACAGGAATGAATATATATATATATATATATATATATATATATATATATATATATATATATATATATATCATATATATGTGTGTTACTTATAAAATAGCTTACAATATTTATATAAATACATATTTACATGGATATATATTGACTCATATTTATATGATAACTAACTCCATTATTCTTATTTTCTCTAAGAAAATAAAAGCCGAGATCTATTGATAAATAAAAGTAAATACGAACTATTTGTGTTTACTCCAATTATACTTATGACATATGAAAATATGTGCTAAAGAGTGCTTAAAATATCTTGCTAACAACATTGACAATACTCTTAATAAAATTTGATACAAAACATATAGTATTCTTCTCATCTTACTCATTAAAAGCTAAATTTTGAGACACTAAAGCTGCCTGTTGTCATAAATACATACCATCATTTTTACTTTGGTAGATTAAAAAAGTTTGTTTTCAACCTTTTCTCTGTTGAACCTTAGAAAAATCTCTGATTAACTGAGAATCTTTTTTCTGTATTGCTTGTTAAGCCATGTACCAGGAACTAGCTTGATTCATAGAATACCATTAACAGTGTACATTTACATGAAAGTTATCATTGCTCCAGTTGCATATGTAGCAGATGATGGACTTGTTGGACATCAATGGGAGGAGAGTCCCTTGGTCCTGAGAAAGCTTTATGTCCCAGTATAGGGGAATGCCAGGACAGGAAGTGGGAGTACATGGTTGGTGAGCAGGGGGATGAGGAGTGGGATAGGGGGTTTTCAGAGGGGAAACCAGGAAGGGGGATAACATTTGAAATATAAATAAAGAAAATATTTAATAAAAAAAAAGAAAGTTATCATTGAGGGACTAAAGGTGTGCTTTTACTGTGTTTGAGAGGGAGATTCATACCAGCTCGTGATATGGATATTATGAAATATTAAGTACTCCGTTTGTTGAATTGGGTGAGTTACAACTTGGTGACCTGAAAATTCACAAAATGTGACATAATAAATATAGAAAAATGCAGATAACCCCCTGTTTGGCTCAACTATTCATTACTAATTAAAGATAAAGTTAACTATTTCCTAGTATTACTATGGGATTCAAATAAGCAAATAAAAATAGGCTTAAAGGAAGTTTGCATGTACCAGGTAATATTCTACCATATGCATTATTGAGCTTTCTGTGAACATGACTAGATTTCCTAATGAATATTGTTACAAAGGTCACTTGTGAGAGAAAAGCCTAAATCCTTGCACATTTTTTAGCTCATAATGTCATCTGTTTCATTGCTAAACTAGATTTTGAAATTTAGGTGTGTGATGTAAAATCCACAGTTATATGCAGGCAATAAATTCTGCCTTTCTGTCATTTGACTCATTTTTCATCGTGCACACATCTGTCTAAAATCTAGGTATACTCTATCATCCCTTACATGTTTCTATACAAATTTACTATGTAATATACACTGTTCCACAAACACTGTTTTGAAATTTCAATAAAATATCATAAAAGAGATGCTTTTATAAATCTAGATATTAATTATATAGTTTTGATTTTCTCTTATAGCTTGAAGTATATTTATAGCTAAAAAAGAAAAGAACAAAAATTCTAAAATACTAAGTAGAAAGAGTAGATAACTCATAAAATCTCATGTTTGAGCACAATGATGTACCAGAGATTAAATACTGGAGATAGTTTTCTTATATGAAGAACAGTAATATATGCAGCTTTACATATAAGTTTTGATTAATACAATTTACAATAACCTTATTTCTAACACTAAATTCTTAAAATTTGCTTTTCTTTTTATGTTTACCACCTCTATTGTGGTTCACATTTCTCTATAAACATGAGTTCCCTATGTCTACAGATTGAGCAGTTCTAAAAACTCAAACTCTTCTTCCACTAAAATGCTCTGATGTTAACTACTAGTCATTTAAACCTTTTAAGAAAACACTCACCTGTATACATACTCTTGGCACCTGTGCTGTTTATGACTTTTATCTATTCAAGTAAAAAGCACAGTTAATAATTTTCACCTTGCATGTATATTTCACTTTGCTCTATCATTTCCCATTTTAATGGAATTAGACATTTAAAAATATAGAAAACTAACAAGTAAATGTTCCAAAGATCATCATATTCATCTGTGTTTACTCAGTTATTCTAACATGAGAAGTAGCTTTTGCATTTATCCTATCAGATAACTTGAAGTTTGAAGATGATATTTTGAATGAAGCCTATGAAATATGACTGGTACAAGTTTGAAACATGAAACTGTAACTCCATATAAATCATCCTAGGAATTCCCAACTCTCTGTTTAGTGTTTTTTCTAAAAATCAAAATGTAAATAGTACCAGTATCCATTTGCACCAAAGAAGACCAACCCTAAAGATAATAGGTATAGAAGAGAATGAAGATTCCCAACTTAAAGGGCCAGTCATTATCTTCAACAAATTGTAGAAGAAAACTTGCCTAACCCAAAGAAAGAGATGCTCATGAACATACAAGAAGCCTACAGAACTCCAAATAGTTTGGACCAGAAAAGATATTCCTCCTATCATGTAATAATCAAAACACCAAATGCCCAAAACAAAGAAAGAATATTAAAAGGAGTAAGGTAAAAATGTCAAGTAGCACAAAAAGGCAGACTTATTATACCACACTTCTCACCAGAGACTATAAAAGCCATAAGATCTTGGGCAGATGTCCTACAGACCCTAAGAGAACACAAATGCCTCCCAAGGCTACTATACTCAGTAAAACTCTCAATTATCATAGATGGAGAAACCAAGATATTCCATAACCGTACCAAGTTTACAAAATATCTTTCCACAAATCCCATAATACAAAGGATAATAGATGGAAAAATCCAACACAAGGATGGAAACTATACCTTAGTAAAAGCAAGAAAATAATTTTTAACAAATAAAAAAGAAAATAGCCACATAAACATAATTCCACCTCTATCAACAAAAATAAGGATGCAGCAATCACTTTTCATTAATATCTCTTAATATCACTTTGACTCAATTCTCAAAAAAAAAAAAAAAAAAAAAGACATAGACTAACAGACTTTAGTGGAGAATTCTATCAGACATTCAAAAAAGACCTAGGACCAATACTCTTCAAACTATTCCACAGAATAGAAACAGAAGGAACACTACCCAATTCATTCTATGAAGCCACAATTGCGTTTATAACTAAACCAGACAAAGACACAACCAAAAAAAATGAGAGAGAGAGGGAGAGAACTTCAGAACAATTTCCCTTATGAATATCAATGCAAAAATACTCAACAAAATTCTCACAAACCATCCATCATGATCAAGTAGCCTCATGCTAGGGATGCATGTATGGGTCAATATATGGAAATCCATCAATGTAATCCACTATCAAAACAAACACACACACACACACACACAAAAGAAAACAAAAAACACATGATCATCTCATTAGATACTGAGAAAGCATTTGAAAAAATCCAACACCCATTCATGATAAAAGTGTTGGAAAGATCAGGAACTCAAGGCCTTTACCTAAATATAGTAAAAGCAAGATACAGCAAACCAGTAGCCAACATCAAACTAAATGGAGAGAAACTTGGAGCAATCAGGGACTAGATAAGGCTACCTACTCTCTCCCTAACTACTCAATATAGTACTGGAAGTCCTAGCCAGAGCAATCAGATAGCAAATGGAGGTCAAAGGGATGCAAATTGGAAAGGAAAAAGTCAACATACCACTATTTGCATATGATATGATATTATACTTAAGTGACGCCCAAAATACCACCAGAGACCTCCTAAACCTGGTAAAGGACTTGAGCAGAATGGCTGGATATAAAACTAACTCAAAGGACAAAAAGGCTGAGAAAGAAATTAGGGAAACAACACCCTTAACAATAGTCACAAATAATATAAAATACTCCTTTTGTGACGCAGTAACATCACTCAGGATGATATTTTCAATTTCCATCCATTTTTGCCTGCAAATTTCATGAAGTCATTGATTTTAATAGGTGAGTAGTATTTCATTGTGTGAATGTCCCACATTTTCTGTATCCATTTCCCCTGTTGAAAGACATCCTGTTGTTTCCATCTTCTGTCTATTATAAATATTGTTGCTATGAACATAGTAGAGGACCTGGATTTAGATGTCAGCACCCATAGGATGGCTTAAAACCACCTGAAACTCCAGTTCCAGGAGTTCTAATGTTGTCTTTTCACTTCTATCAGCACCTGTCTTAATCACTGAGTAGATATCGACACAAGCAGACATAAACATAAAGTAAAATGAAATTAAACTTTAGAAATTAAGAATAATCAAACTAAATATTATAAATGTATTATATTCTTTAAAATGGTGTTATAAAAATATATACTGTTTACTTTTTGTGCATTGGTGTTAGGTTTGTGAGTATTTTCTACAAAAAAAAAGCCATATAAGATCAAAAAAATCAGGTGACAGCAGATGCTGCCGTGGATGTGGAGAAAGGGGAACACTCCTCCACTGTTGGTGGGACTGCAAGCTTGTTCAACCACTCTGGAAATCAGTCTGGCGGTTCCTCAGAAAATTGGACATAGTACTACCGGAAGATCCAGCAATACCTCTACTTGGCATATATCCAGAAGAGTTTCCATCTGGTTATAAGGACACATGTTCCACTATGTTCATAGNTTAGAAACAATGAATATATGAAATTCCTAGGCAAATGGATGGATCTGGAGGGTGTCATCCTGAGTGAGGTAACCCAATCACAAAAGAACTCACATAACATGTACTCACTGATATGTGGATACTAGCCCAGAAGCCTAGACTACCCAAGATACAATTTACTAAACACATGAATCTCAAGAAGAATGAAGTTCAAAATGTGCTCTCTTTGCCCCTTCCTAGAATTAAGAACAAAGCACACACTGAAGGGGTTACAGAGATCATGTGTGAAGCTGAATCAAAAGGATGGACCAATCAGTGACTGCAGCTGCCAGGGATCCTTCCCATAATCAGCCACCAAAATAAACACTATAGCATATGCCAGCAAGATAATGCTGAAAGGGACCTGATATAGCTGTCTCATGGGAGGCTATACCAGTGTCTGGCAAACACGGAAGTGGTTGTTCACAGTCAGCTAGTAGATGGAACACAGGACTCCCAAGGAAGGAGCTAGAGAAAGTACCCAAGGAGCTGAAGGTGTCTTCAACCCTAAAGGTGGAAGAATAACATGAACCAACTAGTTCCCCCTGCGCTCATGTCTCTAGCTGCACATATGGAAGAAGATGGCCTAGTTGGCCATCATTGGGAGGAGAGGCCCCTTGGTCATGCAGACTTTATATGCCCCAGTACAGGGGAACGCCAGGGCCATTATGTGGGAGGGGGTGGGTAGGGGAGCAGGGCGGGGATGCGGGAGGGTAAGGGGAAATTTCTGGATAATATTTGAAATGTAAATGAAGAAAATATCTAATAAAGAGAAAAAAATATGAAAAAAGCCATATCAGAGCTTAGATCATGTAAATTAAATAATATCTAAAAATCATTAAGAATCACAAATATATGTACAAATTATATGTTGTCAGTATTCTAAACTCAATCCGTTCTGATATATACAATATTATTTTTAAATTTTTCCTAAATAAATGTTTTTTATTACATTATTTACCTAAACAGTCATAGAGATAATCATTGTAGTGAAAATAAATACTATACAGTAATCCTACTATGGATAATAATGTAATAGCAAAATTTTAATAAATATAATTCAGTCTCATACTGAAGAAGAACAAGAAAATTTGAGAACAATTACATGAATGCAAGGTTGGTTCAATGTGAATATAATTTTAATGTCATTATCATATAATAAAACCAAAAGCCTTCTTAGAAGAGACACTTAGGCATAATTCCAGTAAAAATACCTCTGATATCTCTATAAAATTAGTTAATAATTATTAGTATTCTATTAATATTGAAATATACAAGCATGAATTATTTACTTCTCAAGTTAAAAATAAAGAATTATGTTCTTAGACATTTAAATATGCTTTTGTTGATAATAATGTGAAAGCTTGGTGTTCTTCCTGCAGAAAGGATATAAATAAAATTTGATTTGAAATAAAAGTCATTTAAACATTTTATAAGTCACAAAAATGAGTCAATTTTGTATTTGTGATAGGCAGTTACTAAGATGAAACATAATGACATATAGACAGCTGCAAAATCATATATATATTATCATCTATTCAAAGGTTTTAAAAAGCACTAACTAAATATACTCAACTACAGTCCTCATATTTAGACACATCACCTATTTATAGTCATGTACAAAATATTTCTCTTTGAGCAGTTACTAAGGAGGAAACATAGGCAATGTGCAAGGAATTGTTGGGTATATACCTTTTTATACTTCACAAAACTTTACCATAGGCATTTACTCTGTTATAGTGTTTGCTACTATATATTTTTCATATATATGCTTATATATGGAAATCTACATATTCTAAATAGTAATATAATATTTAACAATCACAGAAACACAGAAATAGACCTTCCTTGGTGTATATCAAGTTTACACAATTTATTTTTGAAATATACACCAAAAGTCTGTTGTGATTGCATGCCTATTAGTGTTTATCTGATGTTTTTCTATTTTTTTCTTTGTAATATTCTTCTCAATGTTTTTCTATTTTGAAGTGTGTTTTAACCACTAAGTATAATTAAATTATGAATTCATGCTTCACCAGCATTAGCATAGGCAAACAAATGGAATACAACATCAACAAAGGAGGGAACTTGCATACTCACCTTTCTACTGCCTTATAGTTTGCATTGAGTCATACAAAGGGAAATCTGGCAATGAGGGGTTTATTTTTCTTATTATTATACTA
Organism: Mus minutoides; assembly: GCA_902729485.2. Lineage (NCBI taxonomy): Eukaryota > Metazoa > Chordata > Mammalia > Rodentia > Muridae > Mus > Mus minutoides. The sequence continues at coordinate 676,066 of LR750277.1, forward strand.
ACGTGTGTGTGTGTGTGTGTGTGTGTGTGTGTGTGTGTGTGTGTGTGTGTGTGTAGCGCATAAATACAGGTCCCTGCAGAGGCTTGAAAAGAAAGTTAGATCTACTGTGACTGGCAGAGGATACTTGATACTCTTGACCTGAAGCTATGTTGGAAGTGGGTACTGGGAACTGATCCTAGGCCTTTGCAATAAGATCAGTGTCTTAACTGTTGACACATTTCTCTAGTCTAGGGCCAAATTAAAATATTTAAAAATCTTTTTCCTTCACAGGAGAGTGCAAAAGTATCATTGCATCTAAAATTGTAAATATTTTGAAGTTAATGTTTAGTTATTTCAAATACTTATTAAATAAACAAAGGTTTTCATTGTATATTTTAAAAATGTATACATTTCTTATCCAGATAGTCTTTGTTTTATATTTTTCTCTTTGGTATTATTTCTTTGAGAATTCTGCACAACACACGTTAATTCAATTCATGTCCACTCCCCATCCATACAAATACAGATCCCCTTTTCCTAACTACTCATCTTTGTGCTGTCTCCTTTTCAAAGTCCATCCAGTAAGTTGGTGCCGTGTGTATGTGTGTATATGTGTCTGTGTGTATGTATGTGTGTGTGTGTGTGTGTGTGTGTGTGTGTGTGTGTGTGTGTGTGAACTCATGAGGCAAGGCAAGGGTGAAGCATTTAAATGCTTTAATTTACAGGCTTTAATTTACATCAAATCCTAGTTGTTAGATTACACTATGGTGGAAAATATTCCTTTTCGTGGGGGGAGGGGGTTGTCCAACAATCCATTCTAACCTCTAATTCACAATATAGCAAAGAATAATGATTACATTTTTCATTGTTCTGTCCTTGCCTTCCAGGAATTATTGTTATAGGTATACATCTCCATGGACAGTGTTTATATTCTGCGTGGGATTGAGTTCACAGCTCTGAGCATAACAGATGAGTATGCTCTTATCTGAAATATATCCCCAGTTTCAATCATATATTTTATTAATTTTTCTGTCTTTAACACATTCCACGGCACATACCTAGCTTATCAATGACAAGTGGAATGATAGCAATGTGTCAAATCTATTGCATTGCAGGATGCTCAACACCACAGACACCTGGATGCTTCCTTCGTGACCTCTTTTAGTATGTTTGATTTTATGTTAAGCTTACTGGAGTTTCATGACATCTCATAGTGTGAATGAGGCAAGGTTTATGCCAAGATATACAATGTCAAAACACTGTTGCTCTTTTCAATTCCAATATTACACTAGCTTTTCTGACCTGAATTTGAAATGAGCTTCAGTAAAGAACATATCTAAAGAGCTCAGATTCTCAATCCTTCTGTAAATAGCTTTTTATTTTGCAATACTTGGGGTGAGGTGAAGTGCAAATATTTTAGAAATTTTTTGTCTCTTTTAACATACTGGGAAATATTTGAATAGTACCTATATCATTGAAGGTATGGGTAAATAAATAAAGGATTCTTTTTTTTTTTTTCATAAGTATGTGTATAGCATACAAATCAATATTCATCCCAGTATGATTTTAAGACACAGATGGAGGCTTCATTTCATCAAGGGTTTGGTCCTTAGCAAATTAGCCACACTTCAATGAACACTAATAAATTTAAGAATATATGAGAACAAAAATTATATTTCATCTTTTTAAAAGGAGAGAAAGGGGGTGAGATTTGCACATATAGAAAATAGAAGATGGGACTATGAAGAGTTGTGATTTATGATCATATTGCATTTTGTGAAATTTTCTAAGTTTATAAATGATATAACTATACATGAAAAAAGAGAAAGAAACAAGTATAAATGGTGTAATTATCCTAAGGTATTGTCACTTGGTAAGTGACATGTACAGGCATTTCATGAACACTCTGCTCTATTCTTTGTTGTAGAAAATCAAGGTGTTAGGCACCCATGTTTCTTCACTTTCTTTATTTTCAACTTTGTTCATAGATGGAAATCTCCTGGATTTAGAACAAAACCATCAGGAGTCACTTAAAATATTAACACATACAGTAAAGAAACGAACAATAATACTTAAAATTCCATAGAAGTAATTTGTTTACAATCTAAGAAAATTATGTGGTGTATATATCTCCAAACATGTCACTGTGTTTATGTTGTGATGTACACATCTTTTTTTGACTAGTGATTTTTATTCCTACTACTGACATAATTTTATGTTACAGATTAAAATTTGTAGTTTAACATGGTTGTACATCATTGATATAAAGAGAGATGTATACAGGAAACACTGATGCAAGAGCCAGCATTTAGCAATTCTATCATTATATCATAATCAGCTTTCTCTAGTGTCAAAACCTATACGACTGAATTTTATTGCTATTAGTGCATGTCTGAATTAGCTTTTCCTTCAATATTTTTTATTTTTCTTATTTTAACAACCATTCTAATATATATATATATATATATATATATATATATATATATATATATATATATAT
>LR750277.1:678695-689582 GCA_902729485.2 Mus minutoides
GTATATATATATATATATATATATATATATATATATATATATATATATATTACAAGACAATAAAGACTATATAGGCACATATTCACACTGAGCTTAGAACAGACCCATGTCCAGTATGTGAGCAGCATGCATAAGACTAATACCATTGCCAACAGCACATGATGTTTGACTTCAAAACTTGTACTACTCCATTCATTTCAGAAAAGTCCACAATCAATTACTTAATGGATATATGTTCATAATACATAAGAATGTTTGATTTACACAAATTCTTAAAATATAATCATGCAAAATGAAAATAAAGAATACTATTTGAGCATTCACCAGTAATCTCATTAGAGATTCTCTAAGAATATGAAAAAGAAAGATAAGAATCTTACTCTGAAAAAAAAATAATCTCCATTTTTTAATTACCAAAAGCCAAACATTAAATATAGAGATATTGCAAAATCCTTTGCAAATATATGCAAAAAGTTAAACATTGTTACAAATGTGACTTTTGTAAATATTAATTATCTGATGATAAAAGTAATTAAAATTATAAAAAGCCAAAATAGATGTGAAGGAAATAAATATACTTTACCAAGATTTTTTTTGTATGAAAGCTTTGTTTTTAAAGGAAATTGGAAACCCTAGGAAATAAACAGGCAAGCATAAATAAACACATTATAGAAAAAATTAAAAACCCAACAAATTAATGAATGCATTACTAACAGCAAATTGATGAAGAAAATACTACTTATGTCTATGGGATTGTACTTTTTATGACAATATTTTTTTAATATATGGCTGACAACTTTTTTGCAGCATCTTTAATAGTTTTAATGATAATATAGAGAGGCTAAAATTTGATAACATGCCTACATAGATAGAAAATCATTGTCGGCATGATTTTCTATAATTTATAAGGCATAAGTGGTAAGAAATGTGATTTCTTTGGACTAAAAAAAAATTCTACTTTTCCTCCTTTACTATACAAATATAAATTAGACACAAAGTACTCAATTGAATTATTAATAGGTACATATTGTTTATAGTAGTTGGGAATGACAAGTATCCCTTAGCCCATAATTAATGTTTATGACAATCTATTTTTGTGATATTTTTATATCACATAGGTAACAAGTGTTTTTTTTTTTTAATTGAAAAGAGTCAAAAATACATTAAAAACTATACATTTTCATTATTGAAAATGGGTTCTTCTGGCCTAGAGAGATGGCTCACAGGTTAGAAGCACTGACTGCTCTTCCAGAAGTCCTGAGTTCAATTCCCAGAAACCACATGATAGCTCACAACAATCTGCAATGGGATCTGATTTTCTCTTCTGGTGTGTCTGAAGACAGCTACAGTGTACTTGTATAAAATAAATAAATATTTTAAGAAATAGAAAATAGGTTCTTCTCCCAAGCAATATGGCTAAACAACAGCTTCCTTTCTCTATGTTCTTCCCAGCCCCTCTCAACCTCCCTCCTTTATAAGAACCACTCCTCCATACTATCCTCTTCAGAAAATTGCAGATCTCTCCCGAGAGATGACAGCCAGATAGGACAAAACAAGATGCAATAATATAAGGCAAAAACCTTCACTCTGAGGATGAACAAGGTAACCAATCAGGAAGAAAAGAGTTCCAAAAGCAGTCAAAGGAATTACTGATATAGCAACACACATTGTTAGATATCCCACAAAACCTTCAATTTAACAACCATATCATATATGCCAAGGACCTGGTGCAAACTCATGCAGGATCTATACTTACTTCTTCCATCTCTGTGAACCTGTATGAGCCCTGATTAGTTGATTTGGTGGGCTATGTGCTTTTGGTGTCCTTCTGTTAATGCTGTGTTTATTTATACAGATGAAGGTATGATATGAGAGCCCAACCAAAGCTTTGTGAACACATGGCTCTGGTTGAACACAGAGTGTTTTTTCTCTGTTCTGTCTTCACCTGGGTCTAGCTACTTTTCTCTACAACATGTCTCTATAGAACTGTCCCAGTAAAACTGTTACACAGAGAGAGAGAGGGAGGGGAAGAGAGAGAGACAGAGAGAGAGAGAGAGAGAGAGAGACAGAGACAGAGACAGAGACAGAGAAGGAGAGAGAGAAAAAGACAGACAGACAGACAGAGACAGAGACCACCCTTTTTATCTTTTGATGCTCTTAATTAGCCATTCTTTCCTGAGCTTTTCTCATGTGAGTTGGGTATATTTTGACCTCTAAATCATTCTGTCAAATCTTTCACTGATTTCTGTCTGCCCTTAAATTAGACATCATTTTCAAACATGGATACTTCCTTCTACAAACTAATTTTACCTTCATTATTATAGATTAAAGGTCTGTATTAAGGGTGTATCTCTATTCCACTTAGATCGTATTATAATCTAGGGGTGTCTGCACTCGGGCCAGATCACATAAACATAGAAGGGTTTGGAGAAGAACACTTGCCAGAGAAGCTATGTTGCTGGGTTAAAATTCCTCTCAACTGTCCATGTCCTTTGACTCCTACAATCTTTCCTCACCCTTTTTCATGAGGTTCCTCAAGCTCTGATTGGGTGCGATATAATAGTAACCTCCAATTCAGAGTCTGCATCTTTTAAATAAATACCTTTAAAATATACTCTTAAAAGAATTTGTAGAGAAATTTTAATCCCGAAACATGTGTGCTCTGGCTGAAATACAGAAAAACCCTTAGTACACACCTTTAATCCAAAACACTGTAGGAAGCTTTAGTTTGTAGAAAGAAGTAGCCTTGTTAGAATGTGATGTCTAATTGAGGAGCAGATAAAGTGATGAATTGGAGAAATATTTGAGAGAATGAGTCAGAGATAGAATACACTCAACTCTCATGGGAATAGGTAGAAAGGGAGAGTATTTAAGAGTTTTACAGGAAGAGAGAGAGGATTTGAAAGTCAGTTCAGTCAATCAGTTAGGAATTAGTTCATCCAGTACAATTCATGCAATGCAGTCGAGTTTGTGAGTATATGCAGTTCAGTGCAGGTGAGCAGAGGCAGTTGAAACCAGAGTATAAGAATGCCATTGTCAGATAAATACCACCACCCGTAGGAAGAGCTGTAACTATTTTGATCCATGATGCCTGCTAGTCATTGACAGAGGAAAATGACTGTTCAAGGACATGCTGACCACAAAATGTATTTTGTTTGGTGTGTTCTGAGTGTTTTTTATAATGTTTGCTAATCTTAAGGAATTCCACAAAGTTTTAAATAGGGACCATTAAACCAAAGGTTAATAATATTAATTGTTGTGTCTAAGATGGCTTGAGTCAGAAATAACCACAGGGCAGCCTTTCCTGTACCGATCCATGAGCTCACTATGATTTTTCTGGCTCACGCTGAAGAATACTACTAATTTGCTGAAAAGTTATGACTGTAATACTCAGATTCTTTTATCTCAATGTTCTGAAATCCCCTGTTCACCACCCATGCACCATCTTGTTCACTTTACTCAGGACAAACCAGCTTAAGGGTTACTCATAATACCTTGCCTAGTAAGGCAACCTCTCCCCTCCTTGCCCTTTAAACTTTTGAACCTAGTTTTTTTCTCATAAACAATTATTCTGAGAGCAGATTAGGACTGCAGTCCTTTTTGTGGTTCTGGGTGTCCAGTATTATCGTGTGTGTTCAATAGACTATTCTTGTTTAGCCCAGCTGTTGTACATAGTGTTTGAGTGGTTATTCCTGAATGCCAACAAACACAGAGCCACAAGATTAGGACACATTGCTAGAGTTAGTTTGAGCCTCAGCACAGCGATTCACTGAGAAGCTAAGAGAAGTCAGATTGATTCAATCAGCTCAGAGAGAAGTTTGGGCCAGAAAAGCTGAGTTTAACCCATTGGAAAGAATTCAGAAAGAAATAGAAAGGGTGAAGTTATTAAACCTCTGAGATATCAGTCATTTCAGGTGAACAGAGGTTAAATTTACAATAATTAATGTGACTATTAAAAAATATATACTATTTTAGGCAAATATTGGCATGGATGAAAGTTCACAATAAGGAGGCTGTATCATACAAACACACAGACAGACAGACAGACAGACAGACACACACACACACACACACACACACACACACACACACACACAGAATTTGATTTCTCCTAGAACATACCTTTTCCAGTAAAGTTTTACCATTTAATCTACTTCATTTCTGAAATTGTAGAAGCATGTGTTTTATACTTGTCTATGTACATGTTTATTCATTATAGATTAAACTAATTTTCTTAGGATATACCTTAGGCATTCTGAACTTTTTAGGGTAATTCCACTAAATCTATAAACCTTTGCAATATTTTCTTAGATAAATGAATATAATAACATATATTTTTAGGGACAAATGAAATGCTATTAAATTAAAATATTAATGTTTACATAGACAAATGCTTTATTGTATATTCTGTGAATTTTTAGAAAACTAGAAATTATAAGTGGAAAAATCAAAATATGCTGATGTCTACATCATAATTAATTTCATGTGGATTGGGGTATATAGAGATGTTAGCAAGAAACAAGTAGAAAAAAAAGGAAAAGAATATTTATCAATGTGAAGGTTTTCAAATTCTGGGTATTCCTGATTAGTATAGAATCTGAGGAGAGTTTATCACTACATTTCTGCCTTTATACTAGGGCAAAGTGTGATACTTTGATGGAGATCTAACAGCAAAGCTGGTCAATTTCTGATTTGATACACAATATTTGACAACTTTTGGTCCACTAGTAGTGTTCAACTCATTCAATAAAAACTGAAAAGTATCTGCAATAAAACCATAACACTAATCTTAAGACAGGACACTTTCTAATTAAAGGATCTTTTTAGTTCTTGGGGTAATTGTTCATGCCAAAAGTTTTCAATTCTTTAGGATGGGTAGATTGTTATTCCAGTTATGTAATCGTCATACAAGCATGAGGACCAGAGTTCAGGCCCACCAGTAACAATATAAAAACCTGGGTGGTGGGCTGCAGCCAACCAACAGTTCCTGAGCATAGGAGTCAGAGACGGAGATCCTCAGAGAATGTTGGGTAGATAGACTAGCCAAAATCGTGACCTATATGTTCAGTAAAATGACCTGCTTTAACTATGAGTGGTAAACAATGAAGAAGACAATCAATGTCAATCTTGGGTCTATATTTGCATGTACCCATACACATGTACATATCTTCCCATGTAAAGGTGAAAATGCATGAAAATATTGCAAGCACCTGAAAATGCAAAAGAATACACTCAGCTCATGAGTAGATTCTCCCCTGGACAGTTTAGCATACCGTTTGTATAAATGCAGGGATCAGATTTTGAAACATCTATCACTGGAACTAGTTAACTGAACCTCCTTCTTTATCTCCCCTCAACTGTACATGATTGTCCTTTCACACTTTGCTCTGCATTCACCTAAAGGACTCTACTATTATAATCTTTCTAAGCCACTTCTGATCTATGCACATGAATTGGATTCACTGAAGACTCCACGTGGCCCCGAACACTACGCTTGTCCCTTTTACTCCCTTCCATTTCCCCTTCAATCTGAGAACCAGTGTGCAAACTGAGTGAAGTAAGTGAGAACACGAGAAAAATATACATCTCTCTTTACTGAAGCCCGAGAAGCTTTTGGTGAGAACTCCACGTTCATTCTTGAAAACACATTTTCATGTACTCTTTCTCAGTATTGCCAACACAAAAGCACTTTGAAAAGGCTTTCTGAAATGCCTCTGTGTCTCAAAAAGATAAAAGTGACTCCTCTCATCACCCACTTCTTTTCTGGTAAAGGCCAGCCTGCTCAAAGCACTTACTGCCACAACTACTGACGCTGTGTGGAGACCTTCTTTTGTCACAGCCAATGTGTCAGCCTGAGTTTCCTAATGATTGATACCTCCAGTGCCTTTTAAACTGATTCCCTGAGGCCTGACACCAAAAGAATAAGATGTCAATCCGCCTGAGTATTCATATCCAGAAATTACTTCTCCTGTATTCCAAAGTAGCTGCTAGGAAAGAAAAAAAAAATCTCAGTAATATAAAAAAACCTGGAGGATTTTCAAGCAGACCATGCAGGTATCACCTTCATATTGGTGCTCACCTGCATATGTTACAGATACAAAACATAGACAATATATCTTTTTACCTACATCCTTATGTAGATGGTGACCTCTCATCATTGTCAAATGGTAATGACATATAATAAAGGAACAGAAAGAACGTATAAAACTTTACGTTGTTAAATTCAATTCCCTACCTCTATGTATAATGAGAACAGAGCCACCTCCAAAAAAGCAAATATCTCCCCATCTCATATTATAATAAACATTCAAGCTTAAAATATATTTCCTCACAAATTAATTTTTATATGACATGTCATTATCAAAGCCCATCATCAAATCTCAGGGTTCAGGGATCTGGGGGTATACTGGCTGGTTTTGTGTGTCAACTTGACACAAGCTGGAGTTATCACAGAGAAAGAAGCCTCAGTTGAAGAAATGCCTTCATGATATTCAGCTGTAAGGCATTTTTTCAATTAGTGATCAAGGGGAGAGGGCCCACTGTAGGTGGTGCAATCCCTGGGCTGATAGTCTTGGGTTCTATAAGAAAGCAAGCTAAGCAATGCATACTAAGCAAGCTAGTAAGTAACATCCCTCCAAGGCCTCTGCATCAGCTCCTGCTTTCTGACCTGCTTGAGTTCCAGTCTGACTTCCTTTGGTGATGAACAGCCATGTGGAAGTTTAAGCTGAATAAACCCTTTTTTCCCCAACTTGCTTCTTGGTGATGATGTTTTACACAGGAATAGAAACCCTAAGACAGCAGGGAAGAGGAAAAAGTGTAATAGATAGTAGTTATGGAATATTTTAAAAGAAAAAAGTCTACTCCAGACATAACAGTACTGTTATAAATTCATAGAGACTATGGTAGCATCCAAAGAGGTCATGCCTTCACACGTTCAAGCTAGACAGGGTCCTAGGATTAAGAGGAGAGAGTTGTAGAGAGGGTATGAGTTTTCACTCCTCATCAAGGAGATATATATAATAGATATTCACTTGCAAAGGAAAAACATAATTCTCCATTGGAGTCTCACTGGATATACTAACCACACTTCTGAGTATGCACCATGCCCAAGAGTAGTTGGCCAAAGCAAAATAAAGTCAATAGTGTTGTAGACTTTATATTTCTTGTTGCTTTGTTGGACATTGCTTCTCTTTATTGGTCTTTCTAATATCTTTATTGGTCTTTCTTTTTGATTTCTATTTTATGGGTTTCTGTGTGTATTTCTTGTTTATTCCCCCTTTGTGTCTTTATTTTAATAAGAAAGATAAATGACATAGAATTCGTGATGTGAGGAGGTGGAGTGGATCTAAAAAGATAACAAAAGAGTTACTAATTCAAAATGTATGGTTCTGAATCCCTTTCTCCTATGAAACTATTCTCCAATCAAATCAATTTCTTCATATATTCGGGTGATTGTGCTATTTTGATGACCTTGCTTTTGAATTACATAAATGACCACCTCACATTCAATTTGGGTATTGGTATTCACACATTTTGATACTGTTTGACCTGTAAGAGCTTGGACAGACACACATCATTCTTGGTTAATTTTGAGAATGTCTAGTCATAATCAAGAGAATTAACTATGTAACCTTTGGACTTTCCTTCCAGGAGTCTATTTGAACAATTACTGTTTGCTCACCTGCTTCATGGCAGCATATAATGCTGCTAATTCACTATTCCTTATAAAACATCAGAACCCTCAAATCTCTTTATAATGTTCTATGCCTGTCAAAGCAGAAGCTTAAATCTTGATTTCATAGGGATGACAAATCCAAGGTTAGGAAGAAAAAGCCATCACTGTACATAGAATTATTACTTTTCAGGTAACTACACTGAGTATTAAAATTGTATCTTCATGGCAATTATTGTATTTATAAACATTAACAAATATGTTACCTGATGCAGGATCACCTTAACATGTGAATATCAAGGGTTTATGGGTAAATGTTACTTAGTATATCATTCGGAACCATTTTTCTCTAGGTTTTAGTTTAAAAAGTCATAATAAAATCTTTGAATACCTCGATATTTTATCGCATCATTTCTTCTTGGAATGTTTATTTAATAGGTAGTCTTACAAGAATGACAAGTATGTATTATAAAGTTAGATGGCAATTTGTCATCAGACCTCTATATGTGCACTATAACATGAAATCACACCACACACACACACACACACACACACACACACACACACACACACTCATATCAGCATTGGACACACACAATATTTTGAAGTCTGAAATTTGTATTTATTTTAAACAAATTTTTGCTGGAATAGGATTCCATAAATGAATAGAGAAACAGGTGTTCTCCCATCCAAGTACTAACCAGGCCCGACCCTGCTTAGCTTCCGAGATCAGACGAGATGGGGTGGGTTCAGGGTGGTATGGCCATAGACAGAAACAGGTGAACAAATATCAAAGTGAGATGTATCAGATTTGGTTGTATAATGTCTTGGGTTATTAAACAGTGACTGTCTTCACATAAAGGGGGGCAAGTACATAGTAGCTACTAATCTCACAAGCATGAATATAATATATGTCTCATATATGATGCTGAAGACATAGAGGATTACCAGAGAGCCCATAATCTCCAGTCATCAATGGAAGACTAAAGAAGCTGAGTTACACATGTGGATGAACACAACAGCTGCAACAGTAGAAGTGGCATGGTAGCTGGCTCACAAATTAGGGGAGTAAACAGCATCAGAGAAAAAAAGAAAAAAAAGAAAATTCCCCTTTTTTTGCACATCTATTAGTCTAACTGCTACCAGAAAGTACCACCTACATTTAGATTGAGTCTTTCTATATGAATTGATTTGATGGAGAAAAATCCATTAAAGTCATCTATGATGCTTATGTCTTACATCAGATCCACCAACCTGACAGCAATGATTAACCATCACAGATCACAAATTAAAAGTTTTATTTCAACCTAAAATTTATCAGAGTATTCAGTATACATACTTAATGCTTTCACAGTCCTTAAATGTATATGGCCAAAACTTACCATTGTAAGTTTGAGTAAGTTCATTAGTACAGGAGTAACTTAATGTGTCCGTTTTTATTCTCTGGCATTAAGAGTGAGAAAGAAAGACTGATTGTTTAATTTGTTAAATTTTAGAAAACCACTGCTAAAATTTAATATTTTGGGAATGAGTCAGTCCCAGACATGTTGGCATGCTTAGTTACCAGCAACCAGATGCTGCCCACTTCTCTTGCACTACTATGAACTTCTTGTTCCAGCTTGATTCATACCTGATAAAGCCTAAACAATTAAAGACTCATGGAGACCAAGAAAGAAGGGTCATGTGATTAAATGTATCATTAGAATTGAAGAGTAGTTTCTACTTCTACTTTTCAGATGTTTTATTGTAACTCTATTTACAAGAGAAAGTGGAATAAAGCTAAATTTTCTTCAACTGGCAATGAAAATGTAATACATATTCAATATAGAATACTGCTCAGTTGTATAGAAAATTTAAATTCTGAACTTAAAGTAAATGGATGAAATTAGAAAAGATACTATTGACAGATGGAACTCAAACCCAGACAAACAAATTCTGCATTTTTTTCTCATTGTAGTTTACAACCTAAATCCTCAGATGAGAATATGATGAGCATTTAGTAACAACAAAAACAGATAGTGTCAACTATCACCATTGCAAGATATGAGGAGAGAAATGTTAAGAGCATTAGAAAGTATGTAGCATAGTTTTTCATCTGATCAGGGAAAGGAGAAAGAGAATTCTTCAGTTAAGGAGAAGGAAGTGCATACAGAGGAGGGAGGAAAGGAGGAAGAGAAGAAGGTAAAATAACATCAGCTGTAAGGAATCATACTGTGACCATTTAAAAAAAAAAAGGTCATTAAAAAAAAGAAACCATGGGCTGGAGGGATGGCTCAGTTAAGAGCACTGACTGTTCTTCAGAAGGTCCTGGGTTCAAATACCAGCAACCACATGGTGGCTTACAACCATCCCTAATGAGATGACGCCCTCTTCTGGTGTGTCTGAAGACAGCTACAGTGTACTTACATATAGTAAATAAATAAATAAATAAATAAATAAATAAATACAGAAATAAATACATAAATACATAAATACATAAATACATAAATAGATAAATAAATATTTTTTAAAAAACATATATATTGTTTTAATGAACTTTTCTCAACTGGGATGACAATACTTCCTCTAAGAGCCATAGACCATGTAACAAAAACCACAATGCCAGACTGAGAAGTGCTATTTGTGTTGTTGGCCAGGGATATCCTGGAGACTCCCAAAAGACACAGCCTACTGCTATTGATCTTGGTTATTCCCTAGAGGTAGAAGGTAGGTCTCTATTGCTGAAGATATTGTGCATATCAGAAACAGGGCTCAGAGATATATAACTTAAAATTAACTCGAATGTCACATCCCTTAAAATCTGCTATCCTAGTATTTAAGAACAACATTCAGGCTTATCAAGGATGGGTCAACCAACAATCCTACCTAGCTATGATTCCTATAAACCACATCAATGGCCAGCACGGCACAAAAACCCTAAGGGTGCAATAGTCCATGCATACTTTGAAAGTAACCACCAGCTTTCTAATTGGATTTAAGACCCAATTTTAAAAAAGGGGTTGGGGGGCAATGACTGGTACTGGAAACCTATCTCAGTACTCAGTGCTAGTGAAGCAATGGATACAAAAGGAGAACCTACTACAACACTTTAGTTAAGCAGTTTAATTTTAACAACAATCTAAACATTTGTCCTAAGGCCCACAGATTATTGTAGTCTTAACCATTCATAATGGAAGCTTATCTTTGTAACAAGCAAAGATACCTACAGAAAACAG
>LR750272.1:0-90408 GCA_902729485.2 Mus minutoides
CTGGTGAAATGAGCCAGTTCAAATGAGATTCGATGATATTAAATGCAGGTTTATTGGAAAGCTGCTCTCAGGCGAGTTCACTGGCCCCAAGGACTGAGGCCAGGGGAGTCTTTATGGGAAGGGAGAGAGGGGAGGGAGAAGAGAAAGAAAGAGCAGAGAGAGAGGAAGAGGGGGGGAGGATGGAGGGGGAGGGAGAGGGAGAGGGAGGGGGAGGGAGAGGGAGAGGGAGAGGGAGAGAGAGAGAGAGAGAGAGAGAGAGAGAGAGAGAGAGAGAGAGAGAGAGAGAGAGAGAGAGAGAGAGAGAGAGATCTTGGTATGCCAGGTAAGGACTGAGGGATGTTGGAAGAACCTGGAGGCCAAGTCTGCTTTTGTATGTAAAATATGCACCCCAGTCTCTTGTCCCTGGGCCTGAAGCCAAACATTATGCCTTTGCTTTGACTCACCGTTTGAGGAGCCAGGCTATCATGGCAGGGAAGATGTGGTAGCTGGAAGGTCAGAGAGGTAGTCTTGTGTTTATAGCCATGATATATGTATGATATATGTATGTGTGTGTGTGTGTGTGTATAAAAGATAATATGCATATATATATATATATATATATATATATATATATATATATATATATATATATATATATATATATATATTAGAAAGAGAGACAAAGGCTGGGGCTTAACTGGCCCTTTCCCCTTTCCCCATTCATTCTTTCTAGTACCCAGGACTGTGTCAGAGTGCTACTCACATTCTACTTCCTCCATTAAAGCTCTCTGGAAACACTCTGGTGGATGCAGCGGTGTGCTTCCTAGGTGACCCAAGTTTATTTAACTTGACAATGAGGATTACTCAGCACAGCCAGGGTTATAGTTCAGTGGTAAAACACTTGCCTAGTATCTGAAAGGCACCAGATTCTACCCTGGTGCCACGAAACAAAACATAACAAAACACAAATCTCATCCAATGTTAGATAGCATATAAGACACATGAATGAGATTTGAATCAAGGAAGAAATCCAGTTCAAAAATCTGATTTTTACAGGAAACCCAACAATGTGAAGTTCTTTTCAGGAGGAGGGTCCACATATGAAGAAATATTATTTAAGGTTACTGCCATTGATGCTTATTTGTGTAAAAAACAGACCCAAAACCCACCTAGCAAACTAGCAATGGATTTAGCTGGGCTTCTGCAGGAATCTCACTATGGTGTTCTTGTTTTCTAGATTGCAGCCTGACACTTTTGCCTCTTTTCCCTCTGGGCATATCTTACTGGGTCTTTGCAGGTCATGGCTGGACTGTTGGTAAGCATATTATCTTAAAAAAGGGAAGAAATGGTCTCATTGGACAATCACTGTGTCAAGAAGGTTGTGTACCTCCCTGATGTTGAAAATGCCAATTTCTCATAAAAAGGCAAAACCCTTCATTTCGAAAGGTTGAATATAATGTTATTTAACTAATTTCAAATGGCTACCTTCAGGTCACGGAAAAAGTCTAAATCTAGGAAGAGTCTCTGGGGCCTGTAACATTTTCATTTGATTCAAGAATGGCTAAATTTTAAGTCGTGTTAACCTCTTGCCTTTTGATATTTGGGCTCCTCTGACAGGAAGTGTCTTTCCACTGCAAGAGATTTGAAGTAACAAAATGGCCTCCTTAATCAGGAATCAGTTTCCATCACATTCTTGGGAGCTAAGCACCCAGGTACATATACTACTTTGATGGGTTTATAAGAAGATCTGTGTACATTGTAAGGATTCTAAGCAAAGTTTACAGAATATCACCATGCCTACTACAGCCTCATTCAAACCCTATTTCAAGTTAAACTCCTGTTATTGTGGTTTTATTATAAAAGTCCTTTTGGCTTTGGAACATTATACAAATGGCAATAGAAAGCTCTCTGTTTCATAAACTTGCTGCTATGCATGTAAGAGTCATCTCTGCCGTCTTTGTGAAGCAGGAGTTTGCTCACCCCTTTGGATAGGTACCGTTTCGTTTCATGAAGACATCACAATTGATATCTTGCTCTCATCCAATTTTCCATAGCCATTTGTATTATTTCCAATTTGTGGTAGTTAAAAGAGCTGCTTTTGAGGCTTGGCAGACAGCTTAGTGGGTCTAAGAAGCTAGAAGTTACCTAGATGCCTTTCCTATGTTTTCCCTCCCTCCCTCTCTCCCTCCCTCCCTCCCTCCCTCCCTCCCTCCCTTTCTCTTTCCCTTCTGCCCCTCCCTCTCCCCTCCCTCACACACAAGCCATTTATGCCATTATGAGTTGAAAAACAATTTGCTGTCTAAATTAAAATCATTTTGGGACATGGTTTTCCTTTTCTCTCAGACTAAGTAGAAGATTGTTGTTCTGTGCTCCTTAAATGTTGACAGCATTTACCAAAAAATTCCACAGCATTGATGTCATTTACATTTGTGATTCCTGCAGTGACACGGTTTACACTCCAGAGTTTTGTAATTTATCCTCTTTTAGATTGATGAATTGGGAGAATGTCCTCTCTGCAAAGTTAATGACTCTATGATACTCAGAGACAGCAAGAGTCTGTGAGGCAAGGGTGTGTCTAATGTCCTTAGTAAAATGGTAAATGCTAATACCTCCAGGTTGTCCCTTTAGGCTTGGGGCAAGAACTCTGAAAACATGAGTTCAAAAACTCATGTAATTTTTACTATGCAAAATATAAGGATGCAGTATGAATTATATGAGAGGCTTCACAGATCTAAAAGAACAAAGGCAGCTGTACTATGAACCAGCTTGTTAGAAAGAATTAAGGAAGGAGATAAAGAGATTTAGGTGATTATAGGGCAAAATCCCATCCAGATAAGTTTATTGTTTGTGCTTACAAAGGCAAGCAGATTCCTGAGTTCAAGGTCAGCCTGGAACAGAGCTAGTTTAGGCCCAGGCATGGAAGGAATGGTGATCTCTGAGTCAGATCCCACCCAACTAGCTTATTGTTTTGAGTTAACAAAGGCAGGCAGAATTTTGAATTCATTGCTGTTAAAAAAATGTACTTGTTGTCTTTTTCTAAGAATGAAGGGGCTAAGGTCATAAAATGCTGATTCATGGGATAATAAAAAAGGAACCTGGATAAAAGACTGAATTGATATGTAAAAGAAGACTGGGCTTTGGTCTGCAAGAGCTAAGCTGTCTAAATGAGCTATCTGGAGAGCTGTCTTGAGCAGAACATATTCCTTGGTTGACTTTGAGTTGTTCTTTCACCATGCCCAAACACATCTGACCAAGCCAAAGCTGGTCCTAGGCATAGTATAATTATTAAGCATACAAAATCCTCAATTTTTAAATATATGTTTATATAATTGCATATATATATATATATATATATATATATATATATATATATATATATATATAAAGTAAGTTTACTTTCTTTTTCAATTTAATATTACAAAATGTTTTTCTTTTATAATGGTTTTTAAAATCTACTTTGTCTAATATTAGAGTGTTTATTAGGCATGGTGTGTGTGTGTGTGTGTGTGTGTGTGTGTGTGTCAGGGGTGAGTGCACTTGTGTGTTCAAGTGTGAGGGTCAGAGGTTCATGAACGTTGTCTTCTTCTACCTTATGTATTGAGGCCATGTTTTTAGCTAAACTGGGAACACTACAATTCAACCAGTCTAGCTAAGACAGCTTGCTCTGTGGATCTCCAGTTTTAGCCCCCAGACCGCTAAGATCCTCAGCAGATCTCCATGACTGCCTGGCTTTAATGTGGATTCTAGAGATAACCCAAACTGGCATTCCCCTGCTTGTGTGGCAAGAATTTTATTTACAAAACCAACTCCCAGCCCAGTTATTAGACTTTTAAAGTTCATTTTCTTCGGTTCATATTTACATGGCACACTGGGAAGCTGTTGTGCATTTTAGCATATTTTTTGGCTTTGTAGATTATTCTAAATAGTAATGCTTGTTGTAGAAATAATTATACAGAAATAAAATAAAAAATCATTTTAATCAATCTAAAAATGTGAGCTTACACATCAATTGATCTTACATTATCGATCACTCAGATTGTTAGTAATCAATACCAGTATGCACTCTAATGAAGTTACTGAGCTTGAAGGCTAAACAGATAAACGATATCAAAACAAAATTTAAGTCACATACAATAGGGAAAATACCAAACTGGAGTTAGGAAAGGATACTAGTTATACTGTAGAAGAACATTTGACCCAATAATTTTCATGGGTGCAAGTTGTCGTGGAAGCACAGCTGGATGAGGAACTTATAAGAACAACAAATTAAATTGAACTTGATGACCACATCCAGTCATTCAAGAAATGAGTAAGTCATTTTTTTAATAGGAGAAAATAGGAGGAAATACCAGTTAGGAGCATTTCATTCATTTAAATACCGAACTGAAACGTGAAACAGAGGTCTCAGTGGATTGCAATTGCTACAAACATTAGCAGAGAGACAATAAGATAGTAGAGAGGTCTGAGGTGAAAGGATAGTAAGTATAGTGTAATTATTTCATAGCTTACTAGAGTAGACATGGGTAGATCCCATGTAAAACTAACCAACTTAGTTTTGACATTTCCCACAATACTTTTAATTACTTTAGAGATATTTTCAAAAACAGTGTGCTTTTGATAAAGCAATGTCTGATATTGAGTGATTTTTCTCCCCCTTCTTTTGTTTCTACTTTTTACTGATTTAATTCAAGTAGAATTATAAACCAGCACTGCAAATATGAGCACAGAGAAACCCTAAAGAATGATGGCTGGTTATTAGCTAGAGCTATTCTGAGATGGTTAGTTTGGGGAATGATTTTTAAAAATTTTCATTGTTTGATTTTATTTTTTTAAGTAAGGATATGTATTATTGCTTTAGCAAAATCTACAGTTATTTTTTTCCCCCATAGGCAGACAGTGCAATAGAACCATCCTCGGCTAGAAGAAGTGTTTTTTCTTCACCTTTCTCTAGATTACTTTCACAAAGAAACTTTATATTTTATCTTAAAAGAAGCTACGGATTGAATTATTCTTTGTCATGGTGAGCTTAATGTGATCAAGTTTTATTTGGGTTTTGCTAATGAAGAGCGAATTCTTTTCTTAAGCCATTCCTAGCATTCAGTATCGCTCAGTGTAACCTTTCATATCCCAGCCTTCCCCGTTTCAAGTCAGGTCTGTCATCTCTTCTTCTTAGATCTACGAATAGACAGTGTCACCCAAAAGGACACTCTCTGAGGAGAGGATGGTGGTGGGGTGCTACAGGTTTGAAAGCTTGTCAGATTGACAGGCGTTCTGTGCACTTCGACAGCCTTGAATTAAAATGCAGAGTATTCCATTTTGTGGTGGGAGATATGGGGGACTGGAAAAGCTGCCTCAAAATTATTGAGCACCTGGTGTATGTCAGGCACCATTGCAGCTACCATCTCATCTATGCAAATCTTTTTTCCCTGATGTGCATGTTGGGAAATTGAAACTTGGAAAGGTTTTATATGAATGGTCTGTATGTATCTTAGGTGTTCACTCTCTTCCTGCTGCTGCCATGCAAGTGAGTGTTCCTATAAGTTTTTATTCACTTTCTAACATGCAATTTTATCTATGATGTGCTTGTGCCTATGGGTGTGTATAACTGTTTTTCCCCAAATTTGGGTATATATGTATAGAACCAAGAGGTTTAGGTCAAAAGTCTTCCACTACTATTCTCTTTCTTTCTTTCTTTCTTTCTTTCTTTCTTTCTTTCTTTCTTTCTTTCTTTCTTTCTTTCTTTTTTTCTTTCTTTCTTTCTTTCTTCCTCTTTCTTTCTTTCTTTCTTTCTTTCTTTCTTTCTTTCTTTCTTTCTTTCTTTCTTTCTTTCTTTCTCTCTCTCTCTCTCTCTCTCTCTCTTTCTTTCTTTCTTTCTTTCTTTCTTTCTTTCTTTCTTTCTTTCTTTCTTTCTTTTGAGGCAGGGTCTCTTAGTGAACTGTTCCTCACCTATTTGGCTAGACAAGTTGACCACCAAGCCCCAGAGACCCTAGTGGCTCTGTCTGCCAAGTGCTGGGACTACAGGCACATTCTGTTTATATTTGGAATTGGGGACATTGAATTTATATTCTCATGTTGGCAAGGCAGTGAAGCTATCTCTTTAGGTATCATGCACTTTTGAAACTAAAGGAAAGTGTTGCTATAGAAATTGCAAGTTCTTGCTACAACTTCTTTTCTAAGAATTGTTATAAAGGCAACAGAAACAGATATATCTACCTAGAATTGAAAGTTAATGGCAAAATGAAATCAAACCCCAAAAGAGTTAATTCCTCTATCACTAATTAAGTGTAGTGTAGTAGTGTGTACGTGTGTGTTGTGTGTGTTTTTGTGTGTTGTGTATGTGTGTGTATTTGGGGGGTGGGTGGGAGTTAAGTAGTGCTGCTTTATCCTGGCAAGAAACCTTTATAAAAAGGGACGATCTGTCACAGACTCCCAGAACACCATAATTAAAGTCTGAAACATGTTCCAGTCAAAGAAGAGAAGTGAATTGTTTAAATAACATCCCTTAGGAAATGGCATGGACACTGTGTGTTTTCAGACTGTTGATTTCATATCTTACTGCCTGGTTCGAAGTATTAGAATTAGAACCTTCCACTAAGAATTGCTAACGTCTCCCATCTAGACCCTCTTTGCTTCGCACAAAGAAGATGGAAGGACTAACACTGTGTGCAGGTTGTATGGTGTATGTGCCATGGCCAGAGCCTGGCCACAGGGATAATTTTTTGCAATGGGGTGGGGTGGAGGGTTGGGGGGAGGGGTAATGAGCTCTTCTCTTGCTTAACATGTCTAATCTTGAAACCAATCATTTATATGCTCTGAGTAAGAGGCTGTGCTCTCACGGAAGAATACACAAGTAAATGAAAATACGTTGTCAAAGTATGCTCACTCACATTTCATGTTTCATTTCCCAAGATTCAGTTAGTCACCACAAGCAGGTAGTGACACCTGGAACTCACACATGGAAGGTTCATTTAGCAACAGTAGATTTCCCTTTGTAAATAATGGCATCACATGAATGCTCCTTCATGTCTTGGTTCATTATTTTCTCGGCTGTCACCATTAAACAATATTTTAGCTACACTAGGAAATCTACTGCCTAAAAAGCATAGCTAATTAGCAAAAAAAATGTAGACATTGTCACATTCCATTTCCATTTTTAATTTTTTAAAATTTTGTTTGAGATTATAATATAATTACATCACTTTCTCATTCTCTTTCTTCCATCCAAACACTCCCAAATACCATTCCTTGCAGTCTTTCAAATTCATGGCCCCTTTCTTCATTAGTTGTTATTCCAAGCATATGTGCCTATGTATATACATTTATATTTATAAATATAACCTGCTCAGACTGCATTCTGTTATTATATTTCCAGGGCAGGCCATTTGGTGTTGGATAACCAGTTAATGTGTTATTTCCTGGGGAAGATTATTTCTCCCACTTTCAGCATTTCTTGATGGTCTATAAAATTTTATCCAGGCATGGGGCATTATGATGGTTCCTTCTTCTGTTTTAGCATGTCTATTGGTATTGTTCATGTTTAGAACATATTTAGGCAGCCATGTTGATAAGACTTCCTGGGTGCATCATCTTTTCTTTCTTTTTATGATACTGTGAGATCTACAGTTTTACTCAACTCATCATGATTTCTTCTTCTATTGTTATGATTTATTGCTTATATTGGGGTCAATCTTGGGAATCCATATGTAGACTCAGAGAGGACTATGAACAGGAATTTTCAAATTTTATTTTAAAAAAGTGTTAATTATAGTTTCTAGATAAAAATAGTGTCTAATATTTTTAAGGCTTTATTGTTTTCTATAAGGTACTACAGTGGTTTTGAGGGCTATTCTTAATATGTTTCAACATGCTATAAAGAATGTTTTGTAACTCTCCTGATTTTATATATGAAAGATCTGAGATCAAGTATGATAACTGGCCCAAGGCCACAAAGAAGAAGGTTTTATACCCAGGTCTCTTAACCACAAACACCAATATCTTTTTCTGTGATGTACCTTATGTCTTCTAGAAAGACATAAATGGTACAGTCAAGTGAACACCCCAGAAGACTTCCTAATGACTAGAAAGAAGTAGGGACTTTGACCCTAACATTGTTTTGGAAGTAGCAAAGTAGCAGTCTTTTGCCTATATGAATAGAACTCTAAATAGCTTAAGCCAGTGGTTGAGAGAAACCCTTTGGTTTTGTGCTCCTCCCTTGTGCCATTTTAGGTGAACACAGAGCTACTGAATGACTCACTTGTGAAATGAGAGGAATGTCATCTTCCTCACCTCATTCCCTCCTGGTTCTACTGCTCTTTAAAAGTTTATTTTAAATCTCACCACTCAACCATGTCCACCACAGTGCTTACTCATCCTGTTCATTTTCCACTCTAAAAGGTCTGACACATTGTGGACATTGTGGTGCTAAATGGATGAAGAACATGAACTGCCTTGTACTTCCTTAGGTGATCCAGAACTCTTTGGAGAAGCTCTGGCCTCTGGTGCAATATTTTTTCATCCAAAAAGGTTTAGTTTCCTGTGATCTCAGTGGTATGCAACAATAAATCCTGAACTAGTTTGGCAGAAGCAGAGGGAAATGGATGTCAAGTCCATTAATCACAGATTGAAAAGAAAAATCCTCTGTGTTTGAATGTCAACCAGGCATTAGCTTTGTCTTGCATCTCAAAGTCTATTCAAATGACCTCCTGATTAGGGCCAGCTTGTTTTTTTTTTTTTTTTTTTCCCTGCCCAGAGATATTTTAAAGCAGAAACTGGCCATTCAAGCATCACAATCCTGGTGATACTTTAGGCTGTGAGTAGCTGGTATTTTGATCTAAGGAGAGGCACATGCAGCATTGTACTCATAGCCAGCTGTCTGCTAGACTAAATCACATGCACAATTACTATAAATCCACCTGTTTGGTAAAAGATTTCTGTCCATTAAATGAGAAGTGTTTGAGGGTAATTTCAAACAGTCTGAAAATATCCACTTATGACTGAAGTACTCATTTAAGTGTTTCTTTTGGGGGGAGGGGATTTGCATAGAAATATGTGAAATGGTGTTCACCTCTCCTATTCTGGACAATAGGAAGTACTGGGAAAGACATCAAAATCATAGCTATCAAAAGTGATGTGGGTAAGAAGTTGGCATTTGTGACCATGTTAGGGATGGAGCTCTGTCAACCACTAACCATTTGAAAGTTGCAAATGGCTAGCCTTTTCAGAACTCCTGGTATAAAAGCACAGCTACACCATTAAGTACATTTACAACCTGTGAATCGCTAAAGACTTGGGAGGCAGCATCTTGTCCCAGGCAGATGCTGCCTGCATTCCTTGGCTCTCCCAGTGGCTTTCAGAAACATAGCCTGCTCCTTGAGAGAAGGAGAATAAAGACTCCAAAAGACTGAAATTAGAGAGGCTTTGATATGAAATGCATCTTAAAAATGTACTTTAGTGCTGCTGTAAAAATGAGGCTATTGTGGTGTTTGTCATAATTCTGTTAAAAAATGAGGCTATTTCTACAATGATAGAGGCACCGACTGTGGAAAGAGAATGGGGAGCTATTGGGATGTTTGATGATATCCTCTGCCTTCCTGGGCGCTGGGAAATTCCACAGTTGTCATTCACATTAGCAGATTGTAGAACATTAGCTGAGCAATGTAAGGTGCTCTCGAGGGAGGATTCAGGGCTACTCTGTCCATTTCATTAACCTCCAGAGTGTCACATTGCTAGAGGTATTAGTGTGCATGGAGGAAGGTGATGGAGATGCTGAGATTGTACAGTGTAAGACAGGCACATCCAAATGACAGGGATCCCAGAAGGCCTGGGGACAGCCTCTCTGGCCTCCTAATTCTGACACCTAGAGGGAATTATTTTTCAAAAGTATTACTATTTAAGGATTTCATATATGTATAATATAAAATGTGTTTATAACGGTTTCCCATCTTTCCCTTTCAACTTCACCCTGGATACACCCCCCTACCCTCACCCCCCCCACACACACATACACACAAACACACACACACACACACACACACACACACACACACACACACACTGACTTTTCCTCCTTAGAACTTCAGGATCTTGTCCCATTTAAAAATAACACTTCATGTTCAATCAGTGCTTCCCATATATGCATGGGCATGGGCCATCCATTGGAGCATGGATAACTTGCCAGTAGGCACACTGTTAAAGAAGGATAGCTCTCCCTCTCTCAGCAACTATCAACTGCCAATAGCTCCCCAGGAATGGGCGTGGCCTTGAGGACTCCTTACTCTGTGCTGGAATTCAGGTTGTTGTTTCTGGAAGACAGCATTGAGCAGCATCCCGCTCTAGTCTCCAGCTCTTACTTCTTCCCTCATCCTCTTCCTTGGTGTTCCCTGAGTCTTGGTGAAGTAGGAGGGTTGGATGGTAAAGAAGCACTGTCTTGTTTATTGTTATTGTTGTTGTTGTTGTTTTAATGTTGTTCCCCTAGGCCTCTTCCACTGACGTAAATCCCCACCTCCGAGATGTCCCGTCAGGGCCGAGCACCTCCTGTCATTTCACTTAGTCTCACACTTTGGCTCACAATTTTCTCTTCTTGTTTTGCACATGCCCACGCAAATATAGCCACTTTAAACAAAGCCTGGCCTCTCAACTGCTCTCAGCCTTCTCCTCCTCCTCCATGTCCATCCTTAGAAGAAATGTTCAGAAAGAGAGAGGATGAAAAGGCCCGCTTGCTCATAGCTGGCCCGGTGTTATAGGTGCCTCTAATAAACAGATTCTTTCTCTCATCAATCTTAACTGCTGTTTTGTTCAGAAGCCTATTTTAAAATTCTAATGTTTAATCCTATACCTAAAGTCCCCAGGTTTGAATATGAATAGTATACTTATGAATATATTCCATGGGACATTCTATATTCTTATATTTACTTAAAATAGGCCATGTCAAATAACTTCAAAATTGCTTTGCACATTGAATCCTAGAGGACACTGGCATTTTAATTACATGCACCACCAATTTTTTTTTTCATATTTTACTATCCAGTAGGAGCAATAGGTAGGATTGTCTTCAGGGCCAGGAGACCTTGTTGAGAGTGGGTGACAATGCCATGTGTTATCCCAATGGCCATTAGTGAAACAGGAGGCTGCTCAAGGGAGAAAGGCTCAGCCTGAGGCTGAGTCCACACCATCCTCCAAGGACTGTCATTCCAGGGAGACCTTTTGCTTTGTCTCAGATTTGAACTTTATATTTAGGTTTTTATTACTAAGAAACAATTTTGTTATCCCTCTATTCGGATAAGTAAAGAGCAGCTTAGAACAGGAGTCACTCTAGTCAGTGTTTGGCAGAACCTTGCTGCAATTGATGTTGAAGTCACCGAGCTAACTTTCCCCTAAATCACATGTGTGTTCATAGGTATGCACATGTGTGTATGAGCATATGAAGGCCAGATTCAACCTCAGCTGTGGCTTGATTCTATTCATATTAGTTTTTGTTTTTGTTTTTGTTTTGAGGGAGGTCTCTCATGAGGTTGAGACAGTTGTCTCTCACTAGCCTGGAGTTCACCAAATAAGCTTGTCTGGCTAGCCAGAGGGTATAGGAGATCTCCCTTCTAATACCTACCCAGCTTGAGCACTGAAAACCTCTCCTCACCACACTTGCCTTTATGTCAGTTCTGGGAACTGAACCCAGATCCACATGCTTGCAAGACAAGCACTTTACTCACTGAGCCACTCCTCCAGCCCTTTCCTAAATCTTCAACAACAACAACACAACAACAACAGCATCAGTAAAAATCACTAATTTTTGAATTTCAAGGAAAGCATGAATATAGAGACAAGAACAATGTCAGAACAATCGAGGTGGTGTTAGGCATTTCAAAGACAGGCTTGCTGAGATCCTGCCACTGACTTCATGTTCCACAAATAACAGCTAGCTTATGAGTCACAATATCAAAAGCCATTTTAGATAATGTTTGCCCCAGTGTGGGCTGGGTACAGTCAAGGACCTGGAAGGACCCGAGGGTCTGTTGGTTCTGGTGATGACCTCAGGTGCTGGGGAGATCCAAGGACATGTCATTGAGTCTCCTCATCCTTTGCCTACGCCTCTCTCTTTTCATCCTGTTTCCTTAGTCGTGATTCACGGTGATGAAAAATTCTCAGAAGAATAATTTTCCATTTGGGTTCCAATTGTGTACTGACACGAGGATCATTAAACAATGCACTCATTAGAGAGAACCAAAATATGATTGTCATGGGTTACTGCATCCATTTCGCATGCTGCCAAGGGAGGCCCTGGGCTGATTCAAAGGGTGCAGACTTTCCTTGTCATTTTCGTTGTCATCATTAATGGTACATAAGAAGAATCTGGACATCTGCTGAAATGAAAACAAGTGCCAGGAGGTGGCTATGATCTGAGGAAGGATGGATGGAACAGATCTTCCATTCTAGAGAAAGGCTGTCATAGCCGGGCAGTGATTTCCTTCATTCTGAATTTTGTCTCCAGTAAGATTTTCATCGTGGCGCTTGCTCTTTTTTCTTTTTTTCCCCGTTTTGTTCTGATAGAAGCATTTTGTGGAGCAACCACAATAAAGTCATTCATTTTGATGGAATGCTGGTGACTGAGTTGAGGGATCCTAGCCACCACCCCTTCCAGCTTAGTATCTATACTGATAAACTGTTAATGAAAGCCAGCAGCAGCCTCCTTTTGCCATTCTCCTACACTGAATGACAAGCCTTTTTACTCTTAGCAACTTGCGAATGCTGTCTTATTTTATAGCAGGCTTTGTGTATAGTACAATTTTTAGGTAAATTGAAATCTCTTTTTCAATAAAGCCTCATGCATGTGTACATGTGCGAGTGTCTGCAAGAGCACACACACAGGCACCCCTGAATTAATATTAAAGGGAGACCATTGCTCTGCATGTCATTTGTTTCACAGAGAGACCTGACCACTAAAGGAAGATGCAGACTCTTCTGACCCCAGTGCTTCTTGTTATTTGATTTCATAAATTAATTTTTTATTTGTAATCTCAGGTTTTGTTGACCTTCGAGAACTCTTTGAAAGAGCAGTCACAGAGATGACTCTAGTGTTCAGACAGGCCTATGGAGAATAAGAAATAATAACTTAGTCTGATAAGCCAAATTTTGCATTCATATTTTAAAGGTCAAAAGGACAAATTCCATTAAATTTGGACTTATGGTAAAACTTATTTTAAGTCTTCTCCCATCTTTAGTTCAGAAATATGTTAGATTATTTTGGATTCAGAAAATTTTGCAGGCAAGAGAAAAAAAAACTGAGTTGTAAGATCAAATATAACAGCCATGCTTAGAACAAGATTTTATTCATTAAGTCTCCATTTGTTCACTGCAAAACAAGTTATGTCCAGAAGTGAACAGGCACATTTGTGATTCAAAAATACTCATTTGGGGAAAAAGAAACCCATCTTAATATCGAGAACAGTATTTCTGTGAACCTCTTGAGGTTTCAAAGAGGTTCAGTGTGGTATAAACTCCAGGATGTGGGAGTGAGTTGGCTTGGATAATGAAGGATGAAGGGTAGACAACATGGGGGACTGCAAGTGCTTCTTCTATGGGCTGTGACTTCTGTGTCCCCCCTTTTCCTGGCTCCCATTGTCTGTGGATTAGGAGATATTTGAGTGAGTCCTGTTTATATCTATCTAATGAAATACATGTTTCCTGAATTCTGCCCCTCTTTGGTTCTAAATGAATTGCTGAATAGACATCTTAGTTTCCTGGCTTTTCTCAGAAGCCTAATAATTCATTCCGGGCCAGGCAGAAAATGAATGAGCGGTTGAAACAAGTGGTGCTGATTTTTAAAGTCCTATAGCAATGGATAGAGTAAGTCCTAGGTAATCTATATTCTAGGTAAGTCTAGTCAAAAGGCTTCTTTACCCTGTGTATAGACATGACTACCAGGAGATTCTGTCTTGACTTCAATGACACCCGATGCCCTCCAGATGACCTTCCACACTGAACTCTGCAGATAGCCCCACAGCTTTGCTCCCATGTCATTGCTTTCTGAGGACACAATCAGGAAGAAGATACATGTCCCATCTTGCTTCACACACTCAGGATTCAATGAGATTGAAACTTTTTCTTTCAGAGCAATGCCTTTGAACTAGTAAGGTGCGTACTTGAACTCACTGTTTGACTTGCAGTAGATTGGGATGAGGGTAAGAGAAATCCAAGTGTCCTCTGAGACTGTCAACTCTAATGAAGCCTTGACACTTAAAACACATATTGTCATAGCGATGCAGGCTCCATTTCCGCAGGGCTCTCTCTTTTATCTCTCTTTACTCAAGCAGGGTGACCTCATTCTGTTGTTGCCATTCTTCTGTCTACAGGGAAGTCTTTGGCTAGGGCAGAAAGGTCACTTGGGTTATTGTACACTATCAGATGACATTGAAAACCAAAGATCAGACCTTTGCTTTTACTGGTCATGGTACAAGAGCCTCTATATTATTAAATGCATCATTCCATGACTCTGTCTGAAATATGTATAGGTTTACATGGATGTATGTGTAAAAGGTGTATATGAATTGAGGTGATTACATGAAGCATATGTTCATTGCTTGATTTTTTAATCATAAAAATTATTTCACAAGATTTCAGTTGAAGTTTTTGAATGTAAGTAGGTCTCTGTTGTTTATGTTTTTTAAAACTAAGAAGTAATTTTATATGTATGTATATTTTGCCTACATATACTTCTATATACCACATGCAGAGCTGGTACTCATAGAGATCATAGAGGGCATTGGATTCCCCTGGAATTGAGGTTAAAGATAGTTACAAGCCATCATATAGGTGCTGGGAATCAACTCAGGTTTTCTGGAAGTGTGGCCAGTGCTTTTACCTGCTGAGCCATCCCTCCAGACCCCGTTTAATGTTCTCTTAATGCCATATATAAATAAAAATCTGGAAAAATTACATTCAAATGAATGATGTATAGGAGTTGCCTAAATGAGAAAAAAAGTCACCTATTATCCTGATGTGTTAGCCTAAGAAATAAAGCTCTCTTTTCAAACAGGATGAGATATTGTATTTTGTAGCCAGATATGAGTGACCATGTTCCGAACTGGAAACAGTTTGATGAAATATATATATATATATATATATGTATATATATATATATATATATATATAATACACACACACACACACACACATATATATATACACACACACACACACACACACACACACACACACACACACACACACATATGCACACAGAGAATGAAGAAAGTCATAAATCAATTACACTGTTGGAAACATCAGGTAGACAGTGGCTGTAGAGAGGAGTGGAGACCTCTGCTGTGGGCAAAATTTTCAGTGTTTTAGTTTGAGGGAGTGAATGGGGCTATGTCTTAGTTTGGGTTTCCATTGCTGTGAAGAGACACTATAGCCAAGGCAAGTTTTATAAAGACAACATTTATTTGGGGCTCGGTTCAGAGGTTCAGTTCATTATCAAGGTGGGGACATGGCATTGTCCAGGCAGGCATGGTTCAGGGGTAACAGAGAATCCTACATATTCATCTGAACGCTGATAAGAGAAGACTGGCTTCCAGGCAGATAAGAGGAAGGTCTCAGAGACTACCCTCACAGTGACACCCTTCCTCCAATGAGGCTCCACCTACTAAAACAAGGTCATAAAACCTAATTGTGCCACTCCCTGGGCCAAGCATATTCAAACCACCACAGTCTGTTAATACATTTTAAGAAGTTTCACAAAGTTATTAGGTCTTTTTCCAGATTTTTATTTATATATGGCATTAAGAGAACATTAAACGGGGTCTGGAGGGATGGCTCAGCAGGTAAAAGCACTGGCCACACTTCCAGAAAACCTGAGTTGATTCCCAGCACCTATATGATGGCTTGTAACTATCTTTAACCTCAATTCCAGGGGAATCCAATGCCCTCTATGATCTCTATGAGTACCAGTTCTGCATGTGGTATATAGAAGTATATGTAGGCAAAATATACATACATATAAAATTACTTCTTAGTTTTAAAAAACATAAGTGGGCAAAGAATGGGTATTAAACGGGCTAAAAATAGCCCCCAAATAAAATGTAATTAGCTACTGGATTTTCAACATTCTAATTTTTCCACAACTCTGAAGTCCTAAGCAATTAATAATCAGCCTTTTAGAAATTCTCCATACAGTGCAGATCTCCTTACCAGACTTGTTATTCACAGCTGTTTCCTCCAGGAGGTGGGATTGTGTTCCCGAGTCTTTTGTTTACTTTATAGTCATTGGTAACTTAACGACAAGCCTGTGTATGTGTACAATGTGTGTGTGTGTGTGTGTGTGTGTGTATTGAGGCAAAGTCTCTCTTTGTATAACCGAGTCTAGACTGAAATACACAGTGTACCTTTGTCCTTGCAGGGATGCTCTGCCTCTGCCTCCTAAGTGCTAGGATTACTGGAACTCTCATACTTGGGTCCTTTCCTCAGCCCTATCTGCAACCCCTTCCTTTACTCTCTTTGTTTCCCTGCTTCTTCCTTCCCTCCTCATCCTTCCTTCTTGATGCAAGGGGATGCGTAGAAAGAAGATCACAAGAGAACATGAGAGACCCATTGGTTGAGGGTCTTTCCTCTTTCCCAAGAGGAAAGACAAGGAAGGCTTAGGCATTGACAGCCAGTTTTTCACAGACTTGTCCCTGAGCTCTTCCTGCCAATTTCTGTACAATGGAGTTTTCAAACATTTGAGTGCATCTGCTGATGCCTGAGAGACCAAGAGTATATGGGCATTCATTCTTTCTCCCACAGATATACTTCTGATAAAACAATTACTTAAGGTACTAGTACTCATAACCAGGGGTTGGGTTAAAACAATTCATCTTATTCCGTTTGTTCCCCTACCACACAGAACATAGGGAGCTTGTAGTATAAGATAAGGAATTATGAGCAAAATGCAAGCCTGGATTCTTAATTGATCTGCTGGTCTCTGTGGGTTTAAGTTAACCGTTATGAAGGAGTCCCCTGCTGTATTGTTTTCTAATTAAGGCATATATATGTCTAATGAGATTTCAGAATAATAAGGCATTTATAATACTTTAATGAAGGGCATTCTTTTCATCTTTATTTACTTAGCAGCATAATCAAGACCAACTGAGAAAGGTTAGCCACGGTCAAAGGAAATTGATGAAGAGTGGTTATTAAGGCATGGAGCATATGTACGCAGAGTATGGTTAAATAACGGTAAGTAGGATGTGTTTATTAAAATGATGCAGGGATTTTTATACCTTCATTCTTGATGTCTCTTAGTACCTGACATTATACTGCTATGGTTTCCATGGAGACGGCACACACTCTTCCTTTCAGCTGACCTGAAGTTCAAGCCCTGCTGTTGCAATAGAAATTCTAAAAAACCACTTCTACCTTTATTAAAAACAAAAATACAAAATCTATGCAAAAAGTAAAAGAGGAAAAAGAAGAGAGGATGAGGAAACCCATTGACTTTATTGCAGAAGAGGAAAGAGAAGGCATGTTACTTTCATTAAGATGAAATCAAGAAACAACTTACTATGCTGGAGGTTGAGAGCATCTGTCATTTCTTTCCCCTAAATTACCTTAGAATTGATGCCCCTGAGCCTGCTTAACATCTGCACTTTTCATTTCTAATTCCATACACTCTACTATTTTTAGTTTTCTGGAAAGTCTCTCTCTCTCTCTCTCTCTCTCTCTCTCTCTCTCTCTCTCTCTCTCCAAATTTAAGAACTTGCTTCTATGTGACTTACACATAAAAATGTTGGCTTGGTGTACAAATTGACTTTAATAAAAGCAGGTTTACTTTGGGGAAGGTTTGCTGAGACAAGATATTTTATAGGACTAAGGGACCAGGAGCTGGATTTCCCCAT
Organism: Mus minutoides; assembly: GCA_902729485.2. Classification (NCBI taxonomy): domain Eukaryota; kingdom Metazoa; phylum Chordata; class Mammalia; order Rodentia; family Muridae; genus Mus; species Mus minutoides. The sequence goes on from LR750272.1 coordinate 17,844, forward strand.
CCACAGCTCTCCTTTGTTTAAAAAAAAATTGGAAATTGTGATTTCTGAAGGTCTATTCATTGCCTTGCATAGCTAAATGGTCCAACATGGCTTGCTCTAACTGTGGGTTTGTTCTCTGGGATTTGTTGCACTCTTACCCCGGGTCTACACAATCCTCAGGTCATCTTCAGTGAAAATGTCTAAAGAAGTTACTCAGACCCTATTAGCATGACATAAAAAAACAAGAAAATGAGGATGATCTTTTCTAGGAGTCTCTACTGAAAGGCATTTTGTGCCCCATTACTATGATTGGGTCAAGGTTATATATTGTTAAGACATAAGCTTATGAGGCTGAGGAGATGGTCAGAAGATAAACCGCTTGCCATGAATACCAGAGATTATATTTTTAGCATCCATGCAACTGTTAGGCTTGTGTGGTGAATTACCCATAATTCCACTGTGCACAGAGACAAGAGACTTCTGGAGGTGACCTCTGTATTTAAATAGTCTGCAATCATATATAATATATTGATAAGATTGAGGTAGACAAGCCTATGTTAATCCCCTGCCCCCTATACCTACACACAGTCACAACAGAGACAGACATGGACACACTGACATAGACATGCACACGCACAAAAGCACACACTCTTGCACACACACACACACACACACACACACACACACACGAAGCAAGGAAGGTTTTGTCAATTGGCATTAAACTTAAGATATTGTCTTAGTCAATTTTCTATTTGCTGTGAAGAGACACCATGACCAAGGCAACTCTTATAAATAGAAACATTTAATTGGGGCTAGCTTACAGTTTCAGAGGTTCAGTCCATTCTCATTATGGCTGGGAGCACAGGGTCAGGCAGGCAGACATAGTGCTGGAAAAGTAGCTGAAGGTTTGACATCCAGATCCATAGACAATAGGAAGAGAGAGATACTGGCCTGACCTGGGCTTTTAAATCTTCAAAGCCCATCCCTACTGACATACATCCTCCAACAAAGCTATACCTCCTAATCATTTCCAATAGTGCCATTCCTTAAGCATTTAAATGAATGAACCTAAGGCGGGCATTCTTACTCAAATTGCCACTGATATATATTCATTTTCTATCCTAGACTCATACAGTTTCTTCCCATGAATGGCAGAAGCATCTATGGATGTAAAATTCCAAGGAATCACAAGATATTAATTGATAGATGTTTGGGAAACAGCCATTGCTCACTGTAAAATGTCTGTTTGTGTTGGAACTATGAATCCCAGGCCAGATTTTCCATGGTGTCCAGCATCAATATTCTTCATTGTGTAAATAAGTGAACTTCGTGATGTAAAACTGAATGTTGGATTTGAAAAAGAGGTCGATGAATGTGCAGTTTGTTCTTTCTTATGCACAGTTCAAACTTGGCAGTTTAGCCCTTTGAAAATTTTAGTCTGTTCTTGAAGTCACACAGTCTCTTCCATATCACTTAATACTTTAAATCATATGATAAAATTTGATCTGCATTGTGTTGACTGTTAAATTTGTTGATGGCCCACCATCATGAGCCCAAACCTACATTTTTCCTTGTCTAACTTGCCCATTCTGTGTATCGTATTTTTAGGCACAGAAAATAAGCTAATCTTAACTACTGATCTGTTTGATTTATATTAGGAGTCCCATAAGGGATCTCTTCTCTATGTTCTGATTTTGTTCTCCACCAGGGGGCTTAAAAGCAAAGGAATCAAGACCCTTCCCACTATAGGACTCCTCCCCAGCTCTGGGCAGAACTCCATCTGCTTGTTCCAAATGATCCCCTGTTGTGGTCTCTTTGGCCTTGAACCTGACATCCAAATGACTTCCAGAAATAACACAGGAATAAATGTTTCTATTGTGCTACATGCAGTTCCCAGCCAGAAATCTGTAATGACTGTGTAAAGGATTCTCTTTATGAGATTTTTTTTTTCACCCATCACAATCTTTGACTTTAATTTCAGATATAGCTCCCTACATTACCCAAAGAATTTGCTCTGCTTATATGGCTACATAAAGGATGATCAGCAGCAGGGCTGATATTAAAAACACTGAGAACCTGTGCAGCCCAGACAACAGGCGAACTAAGCGAAGGCTAGTACCTGGACATGTCACCCATGCCAGTCATACAAGATTTAAATGTGAGTCAAATCAATTCTGGAACCCAGTGCCTGCAAATCCCTTTGTGTTTCGTTTCATGCAAAGAAATACAACTGAGAAGCGAAACGAACCAACACACATCCTGAAATATTTTTAGGTCTTTCTGGGATATAACAGGGAGGAACAAGAATTCTACAGAGCTAAGGTCACCTCTATTCCTGTTCTTGCTATTCTTGCAAGACACTATGCTCCTCTCATCACTCTTCCTAAAAGTGATCCAGAAGGCTCACTGGTTGGATGGATGGATGGATGGAGCAGTCACTTTCCCTACAAAAAGACATACTACAAGCCTTGCTGTAAAGGCGTGTCTTGTTCATCTGAGGTAGCTAACCGGCAGAACAGGAAGTTGCATCCGCTCACTCCATAACACAGACTCCTGATGCTCTACACAACAAAGCGCTTGAGCTGGCAAGGTTGTGTAGCTTCTCGCCTTGTCTGACCACTTTCCTAGTGAGAAATAATTCTGGGAGGTTGGCCCACCGCACAGAGAATCTTTAGATATTAGAAGGGACACCAGGCCACCAGACCACTGTGGTTCTCAGCTCTGTGCAAGTGAGGAGTGCACCTACTTTCTTCCCAGTGCATAGTAAACACACTATGAATATTTACTGAAGAGACAAATAAACCTGAGAATAAATTGACCAACAATTTAGGAAGAAAATGATGCCAAGAAGAAAAGGAATGGGCAGTTTTCTCATCCTTCCTCCTGTCCTTTCTTGTCCTTTTCCCTCCTTTTTATCCCAGAATATCTGCCTAATCTCAGAATGATTTCAGTTGGCCATTTACATCGGAGAAAGCGAATGATTGACACTTTTGCAGACCCCAGTGATTTGCCTCTGCACTCCATCTGTTTTCTCTTCCCATCACTTTTCCCTTCTCTCTTTTTCACTGTATGCACAAAAGAGTAATTTCCCATTACAGTGTTATTCCAAAGGTCACTGACAGGGTGGCAGTAAAGTGACATGGTTAAGTGATACAGATTTTAATGACTTAATGCTCTCATAATTTCTAATAAAAACACCAGCAGAGACAGGGTGATGTTTCAAAAGACATAAAAATGGAACATGGATCATAGTAAAAGATGTTTGGGCAAAATTTCTGTGTCAGAGAATGGAGCCAGGCAGGACAAAGTTTGTACAGGCAGGCTCATAAAATAGATGCTATTAGTAAAGAGGTAAAGTCACATGAGAAAAAAAATAATAATGAAAGTCTGTCAGAAGGAAAAGAAGAAAAGATGACAAAAGGAAATAAAGGTGGACTGGCTTTTTAACAAGGATAAAGAGCGAATAGGAAATTACGGGAAAGGAAGGAAGGCTTGGCCCATCTTATGAGCCAGGCTTGGTGACAAAAGGGTAATAGCAGAAAGAATACTTAAAGTAATAATAGTCGGTGAGGATAGGCAGCACAGGAAAGCAATATGCCTCAGAATATCCAGAGTAGCAGAATCGCTGCAGAACACAAAGGGAGAGGATGGAGGTAGTGCAGGCTGGCTCACAATTATTTTCCAAACCTCGTGGAAGACTATTAGGTTCCTAGAAATTTAAAAAGGGGCAAGGCTGCATGAAATTTTTATTTTTTAAACCATGATGAAAATGTACTAAATGTACTAAAGTAGGTCACAGAGAAGAATGCATGAATTTGGTGGGCTTCCTTGGCACCTGGGAAAACCCCAGCGAAATAAACAGAATGGGTGAGTGAGCCTGCCTGGTTTGCCTCTGTTGCTCCCACGTGAATCTCTAAAAGCCCTGAGTCAGGTGGCTGCCCATTGTTACCCCTCTGCACACACATACCACCCACTGGATACCAGCTAATGTTTTACTACTCCTATGATGGCTAACATGCCTCCTAACCTTACCTGTGGCATGTGGGAACAGGGATGTTTCTCCTTCTCCTTCTTTTTGCATGAACACAGGGAGCGTTCTGCTTCCCCATCTTTGCTGTTTTGAATAGTTATGCCCCCATGGACTCATGTGTTTGAATGCTTGGCCTGTATGGAGTACTTGGCACTATTAGGAAATGTGGCTTTGTTGGAGGAAGCATGTCACTGTCTAGGCAGGCTTTGAGTTCTCATATATATGTTTAAGTCTGGCCAGTATGACTCAGTCTCTCCCTTCTTCTGCTGCTTTCACATCAAGATGTAGAACTCTCAGTTCCTGAAGGGGTTTGCAGCTCCATGGGAGGAACAACAATATGAACTAACCAGTATCCCCAGAGCTCCCTGGGACTAAACCACCAACCAAAGAAAACGTATGGTGGCACTCATGGCTCTAGCTGCATATGCAACAAAGAATGGCCTAGTCAGTCATCAATGGGAGGAGAGGCCCTTGGTCCTGTGAAGTTTCTCTGCCCCAATATAAGGGAGTGCCAGGGCTGGGTGGATTGGTGAGCAGGGGTGGGGGAGGGAGGATGGGGGGTTTTCAGAGGGGAAACCAGGAAAGGGGATAGCATTTAAAATGTAGGTGGAAGAACAATACGAACTAACTAGTACCCCCAGAGCTCATGTCTCTAGCTGCATATATAGTAGAAGATGGCCTAGTTGGCCATCATTGGGAAGAGAGGCCCCTTGGTCATGCAAACTTTATATGCCCCAGTACAGGGGAACGCCAGGGCCAAGATGTGGGAGTGGGTGGGTAGGGGAGCAGGGCGGGGGATGGGGGAGGGTTTAGGGGACTTTCGGGATAACATTTGAAATGTAAATGAAGAAAATATCTAATAAAAATTGAAAAAAAATAAAAGAACTCTCAGCTCCTTTTCTAGCACCATGTTTGCCTGCACACTGCCATGTTTTCCACTATGATGATAATGGACTGAACCTCTGAAACTGTCAGCCCACCCCAATGAAATGTTTTCCTTTATAAGGGTCATGGTGTCTCTTCACAGCAATAGAAACCCTAAGACACCATCCCAGTGCAGAGACAGGAGCTGACTTAAGTAGAAGCATCCACTGAACGAATTAGTTTTACATGTTCCTTCGTATTCATAAAAATTAATATGTTCTTTGAAAATGTTAGCTGAATCTAAGCTTGCACGTCTAAGTCTGCCCTGTTTTAGTTTACTTATCTATCTCCCCATTTTCATTAATTCAGATTACACTAATTTTGTAGTTCATTTAAATAATCTGTGGGAACCTTAGCTCTAAAGGCTTCTCTGAGTCTGCCATTGTTGTATTTACTCCGGGTAAGTTCCCTTTCATCAGATGAGGGTAGCATTCACTGGGCGTTGTTGTGCTGGCATTTTTGAAGCAATGTGTTGATCAGATCCCACTATTATTTCATAAATGAAGGAAGCGGGCAGCGGAATCCAATCAAACGGAAGTTTCATCATCCTAAATGTTAAGCACTCTCATCTTGGATGAGACATTGTCTTGATGTATGTTTCAATTTGTTTGAAGAGAATGAAAGAATTAAACCTTATATAAAATAAGTCATTAATATTAGATGATAACTGCGAACATCCTTTTCTTATGTCTATGAAGGGGTGCGTTCCGGAGAGAGGTTGCAATCTCCCCAGTGTTATATTGGGGCAGGTCTGAGGGCTGTGTTTGAAACACAGTGGTACAATGTGGCAAGCTTAGGGGTAGCCTTGGGTCAGGTACCTGGCTCATAGTCTGCTAAGGATCTCCTGTGTACCACCTCACTCTGATATTTGAATAAACTTAATTTTCTCTCTGTCTTAGCTGTAAAGAAATCAGAGTTTGCTCATGGAAGACACCTTGACTGAGGCTGCAGTCATATAGTCTGTGGCATTTCAGAGTTCCTGGTGATGGTCTGTGTAACTGCTGTGCTTCTGTGCCTCTAATGGCTTCTTACCTCAGAAACTGGCAGAGCAGAAGAGCATGGGGGGTTGCAGAGCATTTTTCCATAGAGATGCTGAGAATCCAGTACTCTGGACTTTGCACTTTTTTCCTTGCCTGATTTATCAAGGACTGCAGTGAAGACATAGAAAGCCTAAGTCTTTATTCACAGTCTATCCACCAGGTAATATTGAGACTGGTAGGTGGTGACTATTAGATCACATTCTCCTTAGTGGTCTGAGGAGTAGTCAACTTAAGAAAGCTTCTGAAAGCTAGTGAAGACTTTCTGGAAGAAAGACTATCTGAAGATCCCAAGGAAACGTTACCCTAAGGCTGAGCTACTGGTGGTGTAGTTCTGAGCTGGCCATTACTGTTCACATCTGTAATCACAGAATCCAGGAGGCTGAGGCAGGAAGATCATGAGCTTGAGGTCAGCTTGGATCACATGAGCCTGTCTCAAACAAGAAGAAATAAACACACACACACACACACACACATCCCAAAACAACAACAACAAAACCCAATAACGACAACAACAACACCCAAAATGAACCAACCAAAAAAACCTAAGGCACAGTTGTGATAGTCTAAGGCCACCCATGCTAACCTTCAAGGCCCTTGTTCTAGTTTTATTTCTGCTGCTGGGATGAAGAATCCTAACTTAAAGGGACTTGGGGAAGAAAGTGTTTACTTTAGCATACAATCCTACATATAGACTTTTATTACATGGGAGTTAAAACAGCAGGAACTTGAAGCTGCTAGTCACATATCCATAGTGAAGACTGGAGAGAAATGAATTGCACAGATGCTCACTTGCTTGTTGATCAGCTTGATTTCTTTACTCTTACACAGTTAAGGACTCCCTGCCTAGGGAATGGTGTCACCAACACTGGACTAGTTTTTTCTTACCTACTACTTAAGAAGATTCCCAAGAGACACATCTATAGGACAAACCAATGTAGATAATCTCTCATGAAGACATCTTTCCAGGCAGTTCCAGGTTGTGCCAAATTGACAGATCTTGCCTTGTCTTATTTTTTCCCTGCCTATACATTAGTATAACAATGATATGTAATGTGTAAGACTTGTAAGAAAACTGAGACCATAAATCAACTTCTGGATCACTAGGTCAGAAAAGCTCTAGAAGGAAACAATCTTGTTAAGAGGCAATCCCTTCTCCACTCCTATCTTCTTCCAAATGGACTTTCTGAGTCTTGTCTTGTCTGGCATTTATCTTTGACCCACTGACTTATAGAACCTTACAGTATTAGGTTCTGCTCCATAGACCAAGTGGAATTTAAATGTTTTGATTCCAAATACTGCATTTATAAGTTTTCTCAGAAAAGTTAAAGTAGGTGAGTATGGTAAGCAACATTATTACCAGCTTCTTTTACAGTGAGTTAGTATCATGTGTCACTTTTGAAGATATGAGCTATGAGTGGTTGGAACATCTATGCTTCTGGGTCTGAGAAGTTAAGAGTCACCTAGGTATATTTCCCATTTGTCTTCTCTCTCTCTCTCTCTCTCTCTCTCTCTCTCTCTCTTCCTCTCTCTCCCTCTCTCTCAGACAAAAACCAAACCTTTCAGATGGTATAGCTACAGGATAAAAGATAAAACAGATGTAGACAGGCTACAGAGGATTTTGTATGTGAGGAAACAAAAAGAAAAACAAAACCACTCAAAATACTAAGAATTTGGGTAATATTTTTTAATCAAGTAAAGATTAGGCAAGTGTTTCTTCAAAGTGTGGCCCAGTAGCTTCAAAATGTTTTGTAGGCCTTTGGGTGGCATTTGCTATTTGAGAGTTATCTTTACTGCAACTCTTGCTATTCATTTATTCAGAGCAATATGACTCTTATATTCAAAACAATGCTGTTTCCTCTCTAAACTCTCCCTTTACACTGAACTAGTTTCCAGATTATATACAACATATGATGATGACATCACTCCCACAAGTAGTGGAATGTGTCCTTGGGTGTGCTTGTGTTTAAGAGTTTTGTTGTGATTTGTATGCATTTAATACTCATCGAAACATCCCATATACATAAAATCATTTTGAGACTCTTAAATGAATTTGAATAATGGAATGAGACCTTGAGATTAAAATACTTGAGAGTCGTTGAAGTGATCCATCTTGCGTATTGTAAAAATATTATGGACAATTGGAAGTAGTGTGTGAGATCACTCAGTGTCTTTGGTTTCAAAATTAAATTCAAAGTGCCCTTTTTTTAAAATGAAGCAGTACAGAAGTAAAGAATAGGAAATAAATACATTTCTAATTCAGTTAAAAAAAAAAAACAACCTTTTGTTCTCAGTGGTAGGATAACTGAAACAAACCGAAGAGATTGATGGAAAAAATCAAAAAGCAAGGGCGGAATTTAAAAACCTGGATCATAGAAGAAGGAATCCTGCATAACAAATGAGTTGTACAGTTGGCACATTCTACTCCTGAACATGTCAGTCCAGTGTTTGTTAGTAGTTTTAACTTACAGCTTTGGCAAGTGGTGTAGAGGATAAGTTATGTAACTATAAGCCGATTGGTTGAGGAGACTGGAGGTGCTTTGTCTCTTCTAATGAATTATTAAAACAAAGGCATTAAGCTTCTATAAACACATAGTCTCTATCCTTTATATAGAATTAATAATTATTACTAATCCATACAATACAAAACATGCCAATTATAGCCTCCATTTAAGCCTGAAACTCACATTAACTATCAGATCCAGACTTTTGACTGAGGTATGGTTTACTTCCAACAGCTTTAATTTTTACCACACTGTCATGTTGTCTTGGTGAGATCATGTCAGTCTAAACTGAGATAGAATTATCACAGTTTTGAGTATGGCTGTGGGAATTTTCAGAGATTGTCCCCATAAGATAGAGTAATCTTTGCATTCCAAAGATCCAGTGTGCACATTGAGTGACGTTTTGCTGCTCTGTACACTTGGGATACAACTCACCTATCTTAGTATATTCTGTAATGTCTCATTGTTCGCAGCTGCTTGAGGATCTTCTTTATCTTTTTGATCATGCCTGGGAGTATCCCAGACGTGGCAGTGGATAGAATCCATAGGCATCCCTATCTCCTGGAATGTGTGTGACAGAAGGAGCTGAGATTAAACAATATTACTACATAACATATGTATGATATGGATAAAGTTTAAGGAGATGAAGAGACTTGGGGGTAGTGAGATTATAGTGAGAGTGTAGTATAGTATACTATACACATGCATTATATATATATATATATATATATATATATATATATATATATATATATATATATATATATTTGTCATAGTTTGAATATGCTTGGCCCATGAAGAGGCACTATTTGGAGGTGTAGCCTTGTTGGAATAGGTATGTCACTCTGGGTGTGGGGTTTAAGACACTCATCCTAGCTGTCTTCAGATGAAGATGTAGAACTTTCATTTCTGCTGCACCATGCCTAACATGGACTCTGCCATGCTCCTGCCTTGATGATAGTAGAGTGAACCTCTGAACCTGTAAGCCAGCCCCAATTAAATGTTGTCCTCATAAGACTTGCATTGGTCATGGTGTCTGTTCACAGCAATAAAACCCTAACTAAGACAATATTATATATTATTTTATTTTATTTTATATCATAGTATATATACTAGTATATATTATATAGCATATAACATACTAATTATATGTAATATATGCTAATTACATATATTACTAGGCAGAGTGGCTAGTACAACCTCAGTGGGAAGAGGACATGTAAGAGAAGGCATGGGAATGAGGACGAGTCTCTTGGGTCTCCAGGGGTAGAAAACCTCTAAGATGAGATAATAAGCACAGAGCCTGTAGACAGACAGGAACCACAGGGAACCCAAGGGATACCTCTTGTTGAAACTGAAGGAATGAAAGCTCAGACAGCCATTGCGAGGACTTGGTGGAGCTCTCCTATGAGTCAGTGGAGCATTTTTTAGGATTTAGAGTAGAGGGAAGACATGAACTATGGAGGTCACTTAGAGAAGCTCAAACAGGCTAAGATTATTTGTTTTGGTTTTTGTTATTAGCTTTTCTTACTTTTTTTTCTTTTTTTTACTTTGTATCTTCACTAATTTAATGCAATGGAATTTCTTTCTCTCATGTTATTTTGTTCAGGTACATCTCTAAGGACGTGTGTGTGTGTGTGTGTGTGTGTGTGTGTGTGTGTGTGTGTGTGTGTGTATGTATGTCTGTGTGCATGTGTGTGTGTGCACACGAGAGCACATGCACACAGGCACACATCAGTGTTTATGTGCACAAGTGTGCTTGCACGTGGAGACCAGGGGAGGAAGTAAGGCATCTTCCTCTGTCACTCGCCATCCTCATCCTTTGAGATAGGCTCTTTCACTGAATTAGAAGCTTACTTACTCTGTTAGCTGTGATAACTGCCCTAGGATCTCCTGGGCTAGAGAGATGTACCTATCTCTGCCTCCCACTGCTGCTGCTATAGGCACATGTAGCTCTGGCTGGCTTTAAGGACCGCTTTCCATGCTGTTCTTTATTCTGAAGTTTCTGCCGTTTCTTTGTACTATTGCGACATAGTTAACCAACCATGTACAGCAGTTCCCCACACCTTTTGCTGTTGTCCTATGCTATACATACTTGCTACTTCTTTAAACTCTTAGATTTTGTACCTAAGGGCCATATCGTCTTGTAGAGCTCCTGTTCATGTGCTGTGATTGACTGCATTTCAAAGGATGGCTTCATGGCAGGAAGAGACAGGCAGAGATGAAAAGATGCCTTTTGCTAAATAAACAGTGCATGGACCTAAAAATTGTACGTTACTGTGGAAACAGAGATTTGTTCTAGATCCTTACCCTAACAGATAATTTAATGATGCAACTGCTTTGGGTAGAGAATGGGCCTCACTGTTTTTCTATCTTTTCATTTAAAAGTTTTTCTTAAAATCAGGTATTTGAGAAAGAAGAAAAGATCTTATAAATGAGGGATGGTAGGCTATAATAATTTAATAATACAAGAGTCAGTTTTCATTCTGTGTTTTTGAAGATCAATCCCATTTAGCCCAGGCTAGCCTTAAACCTACTGTGTCATCAAGGATGACCTAGAACCTATGACTCTCCTTCCCTTCATCTCCCAAGTATTTAGGTCGCAGGCATGTACCACTATGCCTAGTCAGTTTATGTTGTTTGGGGATTGATCCCTGGGCTTCCTGCACATTAGGCAAACACTATATCAACTGAGCCATATGCCCTGCCCAGGAGACACAATTTAGCTATCCATAGACATATTGCCTCATCTCCTCCGAGAGGTTAGTCATAAGCACCAGGAGCCGCGGTGCAAAATGTCCATGGAGACATGAATCTGCTCCGTTGGCAGAGTCCTGTGCCCTCCAGTTTGATGAGAGGCCCATGGTTACTTATTATTTTGTCCAGGGCCACTTTACACACTGGCTTTTCTTGCATAGTGCCACTGGCATTCCTAGCTTCGTGTATTTATTATTCCCCATCTACCGCGGTGAGGAATGTAGCAGGAAAGAACGATGCCTTGGAGCCACACAAGGTAACAGGCTATTTGTTTGGCTCTGGAAGGCATATGAGTTTGTGACTTTTGTTCCGGTGAACAATGTAATTGTTTTAATTTTTTTTTTTAAATCACGTTTCTACTATTGCTTGGTAAATAATGTATCTTAACTGTAGTTGGGTTAAGAAAGCCACAAGATAGATTCTGACCACATAGGCACACAGCAAAATCAAATAAATAAGAAGGGCAAATATTGTAAAAGTAAAAAAAAAAATAAGAAAGAAAGAAAAGAAAAGCCTTTTCAGGAATGAAAGTTCTCATTTTCGTTCTTCGTTATCGATCAGCGCGATTTCCTTGTTTCCACGTTAGGCTCTTTCGTGCCCTGGAGACTCAATGATTTTACGTCTAGTGGTTCATAAGTTACAAGATATCCGGAATTAGGTGGTAAGTATTTTTCTTTCTTTAGTACAGGCCTATAAAACCTTAGCAGTTTGTATTTTAAGGCAATCAAAACGAAATGGAGTCTTGCATAATTGGCTGTTCCCTCTAATGTTTCCATAAAAACAGAACACTATAGACAACCCCTGGAAATATGGAGACCTTTTTCTTTCTGAATGTAAATGGAATGGAAACTAGGTTGAGACCAATCTGTGTGCGTGTACATACATTAAATCAGACGAAAATACTGCATCCAGCGCTGTACACAGTACACAGAGTGACGACGCGTGTGTTTATTTGAAGCCTTGGCTCCTATTAATGAAGAAGCTCCCCCAAAACTTTGGGGTAACTTGAGTTTTCAGAGGACCAAGCTGATGACAGATTGTTACCGTGGTGTGAATTCCCTTAAAAATATCTCTAAAAATGAAAGAGATGGGAGATAAGCCTCAGAAAGCCTCAGAACTTTTTATTAAATCACCCTTCTTTTCATTTCTCTATCTTAGGAATAGTCAGCTCTTTTTGCTGCTAGCACAAGATGACCCACAGGACGAATGTACATTGGCTTTTCTCATCCTTTTATTAGAAGAAATATCTCCCTTTCTTTTTCACCTTCTGGGGGCTTTTAGCCCTAGAACTTCTAGAAAACTTGGAAAGAAATTTACCAGAAGGAACAATTGAAGCTGACTTGGCAGATCGGGCCCCTGGCTTGGGCCATAGGCTCTGACATCCAGTTAAGGGATATTATTTTGATGGAAGACATTATTTTGAGAGTCAGACACAGTGCTTTAAAAGAAACGGAAATGGCATCTCTCTCTTAAAGTGCTGGCAACTAGGATTTGGCCAGGACAACAGTCCTAGGAATGAGGCCTGTGGAATGTGCCTGGCAGGGAAATTAACATAAGGAGACTCCCAGTGGAAATGGGCTTTCAGAAGGTTCACAAAGAAGACAGTGCATATTCAGGGTAGGAGATTATCCCAAACACAGTGAGCTCTTCCCAATACATCACAGAGAGCTGAGAACCTATTGGAAGTTGCTTAGGGCAAGGGATACACTAAGGGAAAGGTTGGCTATGACCATGACCGCATGTGAGAGAAAATCTGGAGAAGGGTGAAAGGGAGGAGCCACAGAGATTGACAGCTAGAAGAGAAGGTCAGATGGAATTAAGTGAGTTGGAAAAGTAAATGCAATATTCTGCTGTAACTGCTACTGCTGGTGTCCCATCTCTGTTCTCTGGAATTCTGTATGTATCTTTGAAGGACCAATATCAATCAGGGTAACTTGGTTAGATATTAGCAAAGAAGAATTGGAATTTCCTATTTGAAAACAAAGTGACAGACATGGGGAGATTGTGCTTCTAAGATACACCATCTTAAAAACTAAATTTAGAACAATTATGAGATGCAGTGGTTCACACCCTTATTTTTGAGAAAAAATATGTGCATGGATGTGTTTCTTGCATATATGTCTGTGCACCACACACATACCTACTGCTCTTAGAGGCTAGAAAAGAGCATGGGATCTCCTGGGACTGGAGTTACAGACAGATATGGGTGTTGGGAATTGAAATTGTATCTTCTAAAAGAGCAGTCCGTGCTCCTAATTGCTGAAGGTCTAAAGATTTTAACTGTGAAGACCAAGAGGAAAATTCTCTAGGAAATGACTAGACTAAGCCCAATTCATCTGGGTTAAATGGCTTGTATGAGGAAAAAAAAACAATGCATAAATTTTCCAAAGTAGAAATATTTCTGGGTTAATGACAACAATTTTCTCATCTGTGTTTTGGAGAGATTGCCACTATTAGCCTGTGAGGAAGGCCACAGAACGTGCAACAAAGGAGAAAAAACCATGAATAGGTACATGTATGATTTGATAGGGAAGAATCTGCTAAAATCCAATCATCCATCCATCACAGACATAATAATGCAGATAGTTACACTTAATTAGTTTAATTTAAAGGGTCAAACGGGCACATAATAACTATAGCACCATTTCTAAAATGAATACATTTACCTTAATTTCATACATTAACCAGAGAATTTAAAATTCAGCAAGGCATGACTTATCACATTCCTTCATTTGCTTATTATATAATGAGTATAAATAGCACCTGTTTAAATAGAGAATGGTGCAAGAACATGTGAGGCCGGGGACTGGTCGACACAGTATGGTATTGTGTTCATTTAAATATACCAGGCCATTTATACAGCAGTGTTTTGGAACACCTGCATATAATGTACTTGCAAATCCCTTAGTGTTGGGGAACATTCCCCCACAAAAAACACTTTAAGGAAATTTCCAGCAAAGTTTCACACTAAGAAACAAATAGAGTTCTAATGACATTTGAGGGACCAGAGAGATGGCTCAGCAGTAAGATCCTTGTTGCCAAGCCTCAAGACCTGCATTTGCTCCCTGGATCCACTTGGTGGAAGGAAAGACATGGATCCCATTCTGTCTTTCCACATACAAGCACTGGTATGGCCCCATAATAAATATGGTTAAAAAAAAAAACCAGAAAACACATTGCACGTAAGCTGATGATGATATTAAGATTTGGATGGTATGCACTCTGAGATATTGGGAGATGGGAAACAAAGGTGTGATCATTCATAACTCAGTAGAACTTAATGGCATTCCTTGGAACTTTTCATCTTTATTAACTGTTAGGCAAACACAACTTTATGAAATGTAAATAATTATTGATTTCTTCTCTAAGTAGGTGTTCCTCTTTAATTGTTATTGTTCCGAGTCAGCTAGCATCATGTTTGATGCACATGCTATTGAAGAGTCAAGCGTTAACATTTGGCCCTGCTCTCAGCTCACTGGTACCATTTTTCTTAGTCATAGACCACATGCGGCCAAACAAAAACTGGAAGCTAATTCACCTCATCGTGCTTTCTACAGCTAGTGATGAGACTACTTTGCATATTGTGAAAGATTAGGTAAACTTGAATCATTGAAGAATATCACAGAAGTAGGGCCCAGGGGAGGATGGAGATTCGCAGAGAATCCCCTGCTTTGCCAATGCCAGTTTTCCCAAGTCGTGAAAGCATCCACGTGGTTCTGAACTTGCGCTTAATTTTCCTTTATCCAATATGCTTCGCTTCACCTGGTAGCATTCTTTATGTGTCTCTTTACTCTTTGGTAGTTGTCTCTGGACTCACTAGAAAGTACAGAAGTGTCTCTCTGTCTGTCTGCTGGTTGATGTAATTGTGTGTGTGTGTGTGTGTCCATGCCTAGAGGCCAGAGGTAACTTCAGAGTATGCAGTTCGCCTTCTTTGAGGCCGAGGTTCTCATTGGCTTGGAGCTCACAAATTGGACTAGACTAGATATTCAGTTGGTGCCTAGGGACTTTCTGTCTAGTCCTCCCTGAGGCTGGGGTTACAAACACATACAGCCATCCCTAGCATTTTTATATGGGTTCTAGGGATTGAACTCAGGTCTTTATTCTTGCAAAGCAGACACTTTACTGACTGGACTATCTTCCCTGCCCCTAATAATTCTTTCTTATTTGTGATTTGGATTTCTGTAATTTCAGCTACCTTTGACCAACTACAACCCAAAAATGTTAAAAGGAAAATTTTGCCACTTAACAGGAGTATGGTTTTAAATTGTATATCATCTCACTAGAGAGATCTTGTCAAGATGTGACTTAGGCAGGATGTGTACTAACCCTTGTCCTAGGGTATACACATAACTATGCAAATTGTAGCTAGTTCAGAACCCCAATAAATCTCATAACTGAGAATGGCAGGAGTTCGAACCAGCTCTCCACCAGGCTCCTGCTCTGGAGCATGTGATCATGACACCCCACTAAGAGAACCACCACAACTGGCATAAAATCCTAGAGTTCTCCGTGCTAATGAGGTATCTTGTTGAGCCCCAAATGTTTAGCTAATGAGCTTCCCTTCCTGGGCATTCCTTCCTGCAAAAGGTATTTAATCCTTCATTCACCCTGAGTAAGACGTGTGTACCCTCATCCTCCATGAATAAAAGTTTGGACAAGCAAGCACTGTGCATCAGTGACTGCAGTGTGCACTGGGAGTGTGGAGGGGCGCGGGGGTGGAGTTTTGTCATACAGAGCCATGTCTAAGTTTCCCCTTAGAAGGCTTCTCTTGCAGCTCAGCGCCCATACTTTGTAACTCACTCCGAGCTAAGCCAGATTCCACCCCTGTCATGGGCTTATCTCGGGGCATCAGACTCCCGTTCCAAACTTCTGGAGGCGCCCAGCAGCATTAGGTACACAGGAGGTATACCATGGTTCTCAATTCTTTTAGGTCCCCAGCAGTGTCTGGGTACTCAAGAGTTTGATAATCACAACATCTGTTCTAGCCCTTGCTCTTTCTCACCCGGAGAAGCATGGGCTGGGACTCCTCTCGCAGACTGTGGGACTCCTCTCTCAGACTGTGGGACTCCTCTCTCAGACTGTGGGACTCCTCTCTCAGACTGTGGGACTCCTCTCTCAGACTGTGGGACTCCTCTCGCAGACTGTGGGACTCCTCTCTCAGACTGTGGGACTCCTCTCTCAGACTGTGGGACTCCTCTCGCAGACTGTGGGACTCCTCTCTCAGACTGTGGGACTCCTCTCGCAGACTGTTTTGCCTTCCCTGAGCAGCAAGTCGGCAGCTCTTGCACCTCACCGGCTAGGAAGAAATGAAGCCTAATGCCCCTGTTTTTACCTTCCCTGAGCCACGTGCCGTCCCTCTGACATCCCAGCAGCAAGGCACACATGCAGAACGGCATTCCCTAGCAAATTTTTCCTCCGCATAGTCTCTATGTTTCACTGTTAGACTTCTCAATCATCTGTTCAAGTTTTGAATCCATCGATGGGCTAAACCATTGACAGAGTGAGATCCAGTCATCTCTGGAGATGCTGACACAGAGGCATGGTAAACTGATCTTCTAGGGGTCTCTCAACACCCCTCCCCCACAAGTTGCCACTTAAGATTACCCATCACAGAAGTGAAGAATGTAGAAGTGTTGATATTTATGCATCTTAGGATTCCACTGCTACCCTACTGGCAAAATAAGTGTTTTGTTTCTTCTATTTGGCTGTCTCTGGCTATTTACCTAAGGGGCTTATGCACATTAATTCCCACGAAAAAAATCTGGATAGACACTGAAGTCATGCATCTCGGTTGCCTGTTTTGGCTGAATTCACCCTCCATTAAAAGCTAGAGTAACCACTATAGTTTGCAATCACCTTAGTATTAAAGTGAATACACTAGTAGTATATAAGGAAATTTTTCTTTGATCCAGGAATAAATAACTATATCAGACCATTTTCATCGACTTGCATGATGCTCTGAGTGTTGATGTTGGAGCAGTGTTGCCTAATGGATACATACATTGATTATGGGTCTAGGTACCAAATGGTTAAAAGCTATGTCAGGAATGTCAGGTAATGCCCCAACATTCAGGATGACCAGAATGCCAGAAAAAAAAAAAAAAAAACAAAACAAACAAAAAAAAACACCCTGGACCTTTACTCTTCTTGGTTTACTGTGAACTGTCAGTGACTTTTCTCAGAGTTGAAGACTTTAGCTTCTGACTGTTCTAGTCATCACTCAGCTGTCATTGGGTAATTGCTTAATTATATTATGTGGTGATAAGTGAAGTTTTAAGCAACAAACTCTACCAAACAGCTGTCTGTGATTAGATTTGTTTTTGATACTTTATTTAATTTACAATTACATTTGTAAAATCATAATTAGTCTAGTTTTATCTAATGACCCCATCTCAGACTGTAGAATATTTTCCAAGCATGTTTTTTTTTTAATTACACATGAACAAACACCGTAATTTTAAAAGGGTTCAAGTGAAATGGCAGCTCACATAATTTCTACCATACAACACCAACCAACCAAGTATTTAGAAATTTGCCCCCAACCCCTAGAAAAAGGTTCTTAATGAATACGAAATGTTTCTTCCAAAAGGTTGAATTTATATAGTAATTTAGAGACATATCTTTCTCTTCAGAAACCTTGGAATCTAGATCTTGACCTTTTCTTCTGTGCCCAGGATAAATAGAATTCTTTGGATAAACCAAATGACGTTAGAACTGGTCCTGAGCAAAAGGTTAAGTTCTTGTAAAGACCACAATTGGATTTTCGCTTAATCTGTAAAAAGCGCCTTTATCTGTTTTGTTTTGTTTTTCCTCTAAATTTTGCTGTCTCTCCTAATTAGCTGTACCTTGCAGGAAATTTCTGTTCTTTCTCAGTCCTTTAAGGGGGACCGTGTGGGTGACATTTAGAATAATCAGAGTGGGCAAGAGTGAAGCTTTGTTGTCGTCTCTACTTGCTAACAATTCCGAGTTCTGGAAAGTCTGGCCCATGCAATGAAAAGTTTGTATGCTTAGTGAGACGGTATCCAATTGGGCAATCTTCTAGGTCTTGGGAAATGTCCTCGAAGCTTGGCAAGAAGTTGTTCTCATGAGAACATGAGTGCTGCCAATTTCCAATTGGCCAAGACACATTACATGGACAGCTTTCCCTCTGAGCAAGCAGGCAGTTCCACTCCAACTGGAATCTGCAAGGCAAAGATGCACAGGGGAGAAAGATTAAACAAACCTTTTCAGATTTCCAGGCCAGGTGAATCTTTCATCCTATCCAGTCTGCTGCAATTTCCTTTTGATCATCAACCATTTAAAATATTAGGGGACAGTGGGCATTCTGTGGGTTAGTTTTAGGATTGATCAGAAGCCAAGGCACACACTAGATGAGTGAACTCAGCTCTCTTTTTATACATATGCAAACTACTGAACCTGCTGGAACGGTTCAAAATTTAGATCTGCTCTGTGAGGCAACCTGCCTGTAAGCTTGGCCCTGGCTCAAATGGTGCCCACCCTTCATGCAGTTTAGGAGAAATGGTGACAGCTGTGTTCTTTGCCTGACTGCTTCCATTTACGAAAACATGAGGGTAAATGGTAGACACTCCCACAGGCCCCTTTACCGTGAATTCTTTTCTAGCCACAGCCAAGAGTAAAAGGTCCTAATAGAACTGAGCAGCAGTCATCTATAGCTTACCTCAAGTAGGTTGAATACAGTTTTTATTTTTAAAAAAGAGCCCAATAAATTAAATATCTATCTATCTATCTATCTATCTATCTATCTATCTATCTATCTCCTAACTGTAATTTGTAAACAACAATTTTATTCTTTAATTATTAAGTGTATTATGTATGTGTGTGTGTGTGTGTGTGTGTGTGTGTGTGTATGCACACTTCCATTTGTTTTTTGTGAAGCTACATGTGCATGTTTGTATGTATGCATGTATGGAGATCATCAGTCAACTCAGATGATGTTCTTTGTTTTTTGAGACTAGGCTTCTTTTCATTGGTCTCTCACTTTGTCTCATTCTTGTGTAACAAATACCTGTGTGACGAATGACCTCCACACATGCATGTCTAGTCTCAGGTAACCAGTGAAAATGTCTATGCACACATAGCTGCATACAAATGGGCAAGTGAACAATTAATAAATAAAAAACCCTCAAAATTGTCCTTCACAAATTGCAAATAGGCAAACATATTTCTTAAGTGATAGAAATTATCATTTGTCTTTACGATTGTCTTAACTCACAATTATGTCCAATAGTACCCATTTCCCTGTAAACCACATGACACTGTTATTCTTTACAGCTGCTTTCAACAGCACAATTGTATGGGGTTGAATGATCTCTGGAGGTGAAGGCATGTAGGTTGCCATTTTCATCCCAGAGATGTGCACATTTGGGGCATGAGTTCTCGGTTCTACACTATAAGGATGTTAAAAAAAAAAAGATTTTATTTATTATTTATTTTTTTACTCACAAGAAAGAAAATCTATTTGTGAAAGAACTTAAAGACAAGTCATAAAAGAGATGACTGAAGGAACTTGTGCTGTGTGATTTGGAGAAGGGACAAGCCACAGGACCTTAAACCTTGGAAGGATTTTAATTTGCAAGATGGGTTGGTCTAGAGAGTGACACAATGCCCATGGGACCATGTCTTCCAGAAGACAACCATCAACACGTAACCGAGACATGAGACTTGTTCCCCCAGCACTGGGACAGCCTCACCACCAAATGCTTTCAGTACTGCCTTATTATGTAGCAAACAGGTGAAGTCCCTTCTTAGTGGTCAACTGAAGTGACCGAGTAAAACATACAGAAACTTGGCTTTAAAAACTCTCAGAGATGATCCATAAAGGAATGGCTTGCTGGCTTGCATTTAAGTTTAAAAGATTTTTTTCTAACAAGACAGATTTGCAGCGATATACATTATTTACCACATTAAAAATTTAATATAGCTCTTTCTTTTTGATGGCTTCCTTTTCCACCCCTAGCTTTTGTTACTATAAGAAGGAGAAATGATTGAGAAACAGGAAGGTCTGTGTTACCCCATGACTAGGGATGACATAGGTCTCTTTTGAGTCACAGTGGTAGCTAACACCCTGGCTGAGCATCCAAACAGAAGGCACAACAAAAGAAGGTTTAACTCTAAAAGTGGGTTTTCCATCTTGTCACTGTGTTCTATGAAAGGCACGGAAAGGATGAACATCATTTTTGTGGATACAACTGGCGGCTTGAGAAGCTGGGGTGTTAAGAGATATCTTGGGCAGACTGGATTGTAGCAGATCTCATCCTTTAAGCTGTTTCAACTCAAAAGTGACCTTGGAGCACAGAGAGGGCCCTCAGTAAGGATGAGGCCAATCAGCATGTGCCTCAAAGTCAAGATTTCGCTTCACTTACGTCAAGCAACAGCATGGTAACAGAAACTTCTTGTGCACACTCATGTATGGTGCTAAACTTTTCTACAACATAGCTAACACATATAGCTAATGGTGTGAGGGGATTCAAGCAGTAGATGTAGACAGGGAAATTATAAAGTCCTTCTCAGTTCCCTTGTATGACAGCAGGCGTTAGCAGCTTCTGCTACTATTATTTAGGCATGACAATTCTATTTCCTTTCATCTCATCCTCTCTCTCTTTCCCTCTCCCTGTCCCTCTCCCCGTACCTCTCTCATTTCCCCCTTTACAAGTGCCTTTAAGTTTTGCAATAATTTAAACTTATTTCAAATGTATAATTTCCTGCTTCTAACTCTAGGTTGGGTGTGGCCTCAATGTCTGCAGCTGTGAACTGTGCCAACTCACAGCACCTGTTCAGGGACAGATGTGCTGTGCAGTTAATGAAACCTCACCTTTGGGTCCCTCTCACACTCTTTGTGCTTTCTCTTAAGCCCTTGAAGCAAAGTTTTCAGGTATAGAATAAAAGATATCTAGTCAAATTTGCACATCAAATTTTTTAAAGAGATTATGCTTAGTGTAAGTATGCTCTGAATTCTGCATGAAAAAGGTCCTAAAAATTATTCATTCTTTATCTGAACCTTCAATGTTCCTGGGAGTTTTATATATTAACCTTACTTCAGAACTGCCATAGCTATTTGTTTATTTGTTTTCTTCTCAGGAAGACAGCCTGCCTGGGACAATCTCTATGCCCCGACAAAGATTGGTTTCTCTTAGTGGGTCACTGTTTGTTATCTTGATTAACATAAGGCACTTGTAATTGTTGAAACGCTCATGGAGTCTGGAGAGATGGCTCCAGAGGCTGAGAGTTTTTCCATGCTCTCCCAGAGGAACTGGGTTTGGTTATAAACAACTTAACTCCAGCTTGAGGGCTTCTGAGGCCTTCTTCTGACCCCCACAGGCATGGTAGCCACATGCACATACCCATATACATAATTAACAGTAAAGGTATTTAAAATTGTTGTCATTTCTGTACAGAAACATTGTATGGGACAAGGAGTACTGCACTCCATGGCCTCTGCTCGTAACAGTTATCTTGTGATGAGCCAAGTGTTGAATTGCTTTTTTTTCTGGGTTAAAATTTCCATTTACCTTAGGACCTCTTTATTCATGGTACCTTTATTAACCTATGTACTGTTCTGAGCCACTTTCTGTGGTCAGTGATTCTCTGATCAAGAGAAAAAGAAAATACATATAATACAGAATCAGAAACTGGTTCTCACTTACCCAAGAAAATATCATTGGACCACTCACAAAGGGGAACTGAAAAGAAAGGAATTTTATTCTGAGGCAATTGTCTCCTCTGTTTGATCTCAGTGATTATTTTATGGGCTCTATGTAGTCAGAAAGGTCTTTCTTCCTTCTATGTATCTTGTTCTACTGCCCGTGAGTGAGACAGGCATCCTTCCCTTCCACTTTTGGTTGTAGCTTGCTGAATCTCTCTTATGGGTTAGCTAATGCATCTCCATGTTGCCATGGGAACGGCTCCACTGATGCAACCTTGCTCTGTGATAGTGAGGGTTGCACCCATTCCATATTCTCCTACTTTCAAACAACTCAAGTTTTCACCAAAATTTGATGAACTCCATCTACACTGGATGGGATTCTGATAACCTGTAAGGAGAGGTTGACTCTGTTCTTTTCCAACCCTGTGTTGGGTAGCAATTTCTTCTGAGTTGAAACATTCCATCCTTCATGGAGGCACATGAAGCTTAGGAAATAAACTTCGAGTGTTTGGAAAAGCTGGAACTTAGAAGGTTCATACTGTTCTTTCCTTATAGATCCAGGAAAACAAAACAAAACAAAACAAAACAAACAAAAAACAAAAACAAACAAACAAAAAAACTGTGTGGAGGAAGAGATTTGACCAGTTCAGTTGCTTAGGAGAGACTCTTTGAACAGCTCAGTTGCCTGGAGTAGACTAACTTACTTGTCCAGCTTCTTGAAAGTTGTACAGAGAGCTGCAGGCTTCCAGATTTGCTAGTTGTCACTTGGGTTGGGGTGAGCTTTTGTGATGATGACCTCTGCCCTTGACCCATACTCCTATGAGTAATTTCAATAAAACCCATTGGTTCATTGACTTGGACTTTGAATTTGTGATTGTTATTTTGGTCTGTCGTTGGTTCCCTAGCTAGGGTTGAGAGACACTGCCTCACATTCTCCCAAGAAAAGCGATATATAACGCTAGGACATAAAGGACTTTAAATGATAGGATGTCCTGAAGAAATGAGCATTTTCTGATCGCGTTCTTGAGGTTGCTGTAGCACGCAACTACAGCACAGGCTTGTGATACTTCTCATGCACTGCTTACTAATGGCAAGCCAATGAGCTCACTACTATTTTGAACACTGAGATTGATAAGACTTATGAGAATGATGAGACTTACGCTAATGGTCCAGAGAACACTACCTTTCCCCAGTCCTGTTGAAACTGCACGCCCCTATCACAGATAACTCTCACTCTGTGCTCACCCTTGAATGGTTTTTCTTTCCTCACTAGTGCCTTGGTGCCATGATATCAGCTGTTCCTTTGTTCCTATATACCAAGCCCACACTGATAGAAGGTTCTTTCTTCACGTACCAATCACTGCTAATGAGTTCAGCGAACACATCCACCTGCATAATTCCTACCGTGGTCTATGAAAATGAGGGAGCCAAGGAATCCAGATGGTTAGTGACTTCACCAAGGTTAGGCAGGGAATGTGTGGCAGAGCTGTGATGGGAACCCAGGAATTCTGTATGCAGAACCACCTTTACTGCACTGTGTTCAGCAATGTCAGCAAAACACTTAATGTCAGGCACTGCCACATGGTCATCCATCAAACAGGCTCTCCACTTAAAGTGGATTTCTGTACCAGACACTATGCTATGTATTTGACATGTATTATTTCAGAAAACTGTGATTATCTTGATGAACCTGATTTTTACAGTTTAAGTAGTAAGTATTTGGTCCATGGTTACATTTCTATCCCAGAGACATATTCCATGTATGTGACTATATTGACAAGCATGTACTTTTCCTTTGGTGCTCCCCTTCCTCACCAAACCTGTAGGGTATGTTTGCAATCTGCAAGGGTATATTTGATGTTTTTAGGACACCCCCCGCCCCTAGACAGTGGAGTGTTTTTAAAACAAGCCCATTATGTTTCCTGTGTCTCTCAAATGGCTTCCTTGTAGCCTTTTTGATACTTGTTTAGGTTTGGCTTCATGGAAAATCAATTTCATGATGGTGTTTTACTCTAACTCCCTTCCTTCCCCTTCTCCTCTCTGTTCAAACACAATCTGTCTCCAATCTCACTGGGGCCATTGGTGTGGCAGAACCACTTCCCGTTCTGGTGTCTTGTTGCACCTCATATTGGGGTGATCTATCAGGCAATCAGCCACAGCAAGATGCTAAATGCCAGATGGTACTCCGTGAGCGAGGATCATCCTCCGAACATCTGTGGCCAGTCCTGAAAGAGGAAATGCCCTACTGTGTAAAGCATCTGGGATGCAAATTAGTCACAAAAGAGTGATGCAAAGGAAGAGAGCTGCTCCCAAAGGAACCTGGCCACATCCTATGAGCTCAATAGTTCCAGTGGGTGGACGTGGGGATGTGGGGGAGGGGGAGTGCCCTCTCCAAAGAAGAACTTGTTTACTTTGAGTCCTTCTTTTGCCTTTTTGTAACCATGGACAAATCCCAGCAGCAACATGGGATTTTCTAGGATTCACTCTGGTTATTTGTTCCTGAGGTAGAAATAAATAAATAAATAAATAAAACCCGAATAAATAATAAATAAAAAACACTCACATAAAACAATGGGGAAGGTAAAGTGTCCATTTGGCTTACAGGTTACAGTCTATTATCTAGGGAAGCCTGGGTTGGAAAAATTGAGGCAAGGTCTGTAACAGAGACCAGAGAGGAACGCTGCCTGCTGGTTTGCTTCCCCTGGCTTTTTCTGCTATCTTTCATACAATCTAGGTTCATCTGCTCAGGGGTGACATTGCCGAGAATAGTAGGAACCGTCCCACATTAATCAGCAATCAAGAAATTTAGCAGACATGACCACAGGGCAATCAGATAGAGGTCCTCAATTTGGAGTTCATCTTCTCAGGTGTTAAGTTAACAAAACTATGTCCGTCTTCTTTCTATTTTGTTTGCTTGTTTGTTTTTTTTTTTTTTTTTTTTTTTTTGAGGGGCCATGGTTTGATATTATCCAATCAATATCTCTTGGTTTCAGAAGGCTGCCACTTCCTGCAGTTCCAGTCCTTGGCCATGGTCCACTCTGAGTAAGTGAACTCCTCTGTAGAAACTTGCACATAACAAGGAGGTGATGTCACCAACAGCAAGTGAGGTCAGGGGTCCTGATCCATCCAGAGACAAGGTGGAGAGGCAAGCTCCAGTATCCTGGTTCCAAATCTTCACCTTGGAGTCATGTGCAGAGGTAGCAATCATAGGTATCAAGGCCGTGGACTTGGGTAGAAAGACACAGGATGCAACTGTCTGGAAATGCCCCTTATACTCACGCACTCTGTCTCTAGTTTGTCTTAGGTCCCACAACGTGGCTTCACAGCCTTCACCCCCAAAGCCACTGCTGCAGGAGATACACGTGTGTCCATCCACGCTGACTTCACAATGGGTCTGGATATGCTGCTTTGTGGGAAACATATGAGCCATCTGAAGCCCCCGACTGTCCCATAATCTGATGGTCTTATCCTCTGACGTCTGGACTATGTATGGCTCGCTCGGGACCCAGCACAGGTGTGTGACCAGGTTCCTGGAGACAGACGCTCTCTCCACACACTGTCCAGTTCCCACATCCCACAGAAGCAGGCTGTTGTCCCGAGAGCCAGTGCACAGCTGGGACGAGTCTGGGTTCACAGCCAAGCCAGTGACCACCATGGCATGGCCAGACAGCTGCTGCCTGGGCTGTGAGAAGCCCTGCAGGTCCCACATCAGGACTGTCTTGTCTCGAGAGGCGCTGAAGAACTGGTTTGATTTGGGAATACAGGCTATCTTTGTGATTTCCCGCTCATGCCCTGTGAACCTTTTCACCATGCGCCCAGTTTTCCAATTATAGGCCACAGCAGTCTTGTCTTTTCCTCCAGAGATACAAAGGTCTGAGTTCAGAGTGGCAACCACAGAGACGGTATCCACGTGAACAGGGATGTATTCTTGGGAAGCTTTAGTCTGGACTCTCTCTTCTATAATTCCATCAGGCCTGCTGTATAAGTAAGTGCTGTGTCTGAGTTTGCTCTGCAGTTTCCCCATCATAGTCCAGAGCCTACAGAAAACCTTCTGAGGAAGAGCTGGTTTCAGTTGGCCGTCAAGTAACAACATCCCTCACAGGCGCTGAGGGGGTGTTCCCTTATCTCTTCACTCAGGGAGCACCTCCTGAGCACGTGACATTCCTGCTTGAGTTGCTGGTATGTAAAAGAATGAGAGAGGTGGCCAGCACCAACATTAGCAGGATCAGACCAGGAGCCAATCTCAGCTACCCCAGGCCCGTGTCCTGAAGAGCCCCAAAGCAACCAGATCTTCTTGGTGAGCTGCTGTATTTGATGATCTGTAGTTCATTTAGCCTTCGGAAACAAGTCAGACAGCCACTTCCTAATCTCGGCGGGCTGGTACCGAGGCCCGCAAGCACGGGTAGCTCGCATCCGTAGCTTCCACAGGTTCCCGCGCCTCCGCTGCTTGTTTGTTTTTAATGTGTGCTCTTATGCACATCATGTTCATGCAGTACCCACAGAGGCCAGAAGAGGCCACCAGCCTTCCTATAACTGGAGTTACAGGCAGTTGTGAGCCACTATGTTGGTTCTGCGAACTGAACCTGGGTCTTCTGCAAATGCAGCAAGTGCTCTTAACCGTGGAGGCATTGCTTTAGTGCCAGCCACAGTCTTTTTAAATCAAAGTCAAAGCATTTAGTGAAGACTTGCTATTGAGAGCCGTATGTCATGTCATACGTGCATTGTATAGGTAATTCTATAATTAAGATCATAATTCTAATAAGCAGATCATCACCTCTAAAGTGTCCATTGAGTCTACATGCTTTTGTTCACTGCAAATGATTTGATTCACTAATTTATTCACTAAATAGAAGGTTTGGTATTGAACATTTAATATTTGCTGGATGTTTCAGTGTTCCTAAACTAGTACTGAAGTCCTGGAGAATTCTGGAAAGAAATCATGTAAGAGAGTCAGTTGTCTTCAGTCTACATTGTAAGGCTGAAGAAGCTGGGTTCTGAAGTCAGCAAGAGAATGAGAGCAGCAGAGGCAGAAGCAGCAACAGAGTTGATGCACTTGCAAGTACACTGTGAAAGCAAGCAGGCAAAAAGCAGAGCTTTTCTTTGGAGGGTCTTTTATCTGGACACCACAGGCATTGCCCAAATTTAGAGTAGGTCTTTCCAGTTCAAATAACTGGATCAAGAACAGCCTTCACAGGTGTGCCCAGCAACGGGTCTTTTCTGGATCCAGATAAGTTGACCATGAAGATAAATCATCAAGGTTACAAAGTCCTGGATCCAAATTGGGGCTAGGTTGTAGCTCGGTTGGTACAGTGTCTGGCAGGCATAAGCCCTGAGCTTAATTCTCAGATCATCCTAAACAAGGCGTGGGGATGCACATCTGTAATCCCAGTTCTTGGGAAGAGGACAGAGGGGAAATTGAGAAGTTCAAGGTCATCCTTGGCTATCTAGTGAATTTGAGGCTAGCCTGGGTTACATTTCACCATGCCTAAACTAAAACGTCTAAAATAAGTTTTGCTGGGCTGGAGTCAAGGAATTGGCAAATCCATGGAGCCACTGGGCTCCGATTGCCAATATGTTTCTTTGTCTTGTCAAGATTCCAGAGACCTAGCACATCCCTCTGTTTGTGGCCTTCTCCGTCTTGAGGACTAATGCTCACACGTCTTTGGGGACCTGGTAAATTTCTCTTAGACTCAGGCATTCTGTTCTCATTGTTGAATTGCTGGTCCTTCATGATTCTGATTCTCCTGCCTTGCCCTCTCAAAGGACCCTATGACTACCGTGAGCCTACCAGATAGCTAAGAATAATCTTTCTACCTCACTATGTTTAGTTACACCTGCAAAATAGCTTTTTACCAGGAATATTCTGTTCCAAGGGCTGTTGTAACAAAGCAGGAATGCTTACACCTTGAACTACCTTGAACTATAGCTATCAGACCTTCCTTCTGAAGAGATTCGTCAGAAACCTTTCTGATTCTTCCTAGCTTCTGGTGGTACCTCTATTTGTTGGCATTCTTGGACTCACAGCTACTTTGTTCCAGTCACCTCCTTTGGGAATCTCTGTTCTGACATGGGTATTTCTTATATATTATACTGGCTGGTTTTGCATGTCAACTTGACACAAGCTGGAGTTATCACGGAGAAAGAAGCCTCCCTTGAGGAAATGCCTCCAAGAGATCCAGCTGTAAGTCATTTTATCAATTAGTGATCAAGTGGGGAGGGCCCATTGTGGGTGGTGCCATCCCTGGGCTGGTAGTCCTGTATTCTATAAGAGAGCAAGCTGAGCAAGCCAGGGGAAGCAAGACAGTAAGTAACATCTCTCCATGGCTGCTGCATCCACTCCTGCCTCCAGGTTACTGCCCTCTTTGAGTTCCTGTCCTGACTTCCTTTGGTGATGAACAGCAGTGTGGAAGTATAAGCTGAATAAACCCTTTCTTCTTCAACTTGCTTCTTGGTCATGATGTTTTGTGCAGAAATATATCATATTGGCTCTGGGCCCACAACAGTGACTCCATCTTTACTTCTGTATCTGTGTACAGAACCTGCTTCCAATAACATTAGGTCCATTGGCACCACTAGGTTAGGACTTTAATATATTCTTTGGCGGGGCATAATTCAACTCACAAGACGATGTAAGTTCCTACCATGGGAGATAATCTCAGGTTTCTATTGAATGTAAATGGCTTGGATGGAACCCAACGAGCCAGTCTGTTGCATATTTATAAATTGCAGATGATAAGATGAAGTGTCACAGAAGGTAAGAGATGAGCAGGTGTCCCCAATTGGGGTCTAAGCTGAGTTCAGAGTCTATGTCTATTTGTTTCCTGTCTTATGTCATTTCTATCTGTGTAGGTAAGTGCTAACCCTCATGTCACATGAAAGAGTACTTGAATGTAAATGGAAATTTGCAGAAATGTCATTGAAATCAGTGATGGGACAGAGATTTAAAATTTTCAATGACTTTTTTTTTCCCCTCAAATCCCATGGTCTGGCTTTCTGGCCTTGAGGACATCACCTTTTAAATTTGACCTCAGTTCCTCAGCTTTGAATGAAGATTATTATACAAATCCAAAATGAAATTGGCTAATGACTAATTACAGGCTCCTCATCAACCATATCAGAGCTGAGAGCCACAGAAGGCATGGGCAGTACTTGTGCTAAAAGCTGCCTGGCAGAGCCTAGGTGTGGGTATGCAGTTGAGAAGAGGACAAAGATTATTGCAGGCTGCCCTCTGAACTCCTCTCTTGCAGGTTTAAACGCTTAAAAGTTAACTTCTGTTTGATGATAGCATTTAACATCTAATGCTTGTATTCTTTCTTTAGCAATGAAGTATCAAAAAAAAAAAAAATAGGACTTTGTAGACATGTTAGCTTTCCCTGCTCTTTCCCCCAATTTCCACTTGTTCTTAAAACACTCAATATTTTTTAATTTAAACCACAAAGAATGCATGAAGTACTCTATCAAATTCACATACCCCATGTAAAGCAGTTCTTATTGAGGAAAGGTGAAAAAAGTTAAGACATAGATATCTTTCAAAACCCCAATGTAGGTCAGAATGGCCTACATTTTAATGAAAGGGTCAAGAAAGCCCTCTTCTGGGACCAGTGTCTCCACAGAGATGGGAGATTTGCCAATACCTGCGTGAATCATGATCAGAACAAAATGGCTGACTTTGCTTTAAAATTTTCAATTTTCAATTTTAAGCCGTTGCTTAAAACCAGACAGTAGGCAAGTTTAGAAATGCAAACTTGGCCTTTTTTTTATGGCTGGATTATGGTTATCCAGTAAAAGGCACACCGTTGTGGAGGAGTCCATGTTCTCTTCAGAAAGGTATTTTCTGTACAAGGGAGAAGAGAGACCTGTTTTACAGACTTATGCACTGAGACCCAGGCACTCTGGGTTAATCCCATCTGTCTCAGCACGCCCTCACTTCTCTGTAAGACTTGGATGTTATATTGGCTCGTTTTCACCTTAGACTACTCCATAGCTGTGTATACAAGATGAGAGGCCTTTATGAAATTTAGCATCCTTTGAATGCTAAGGGAAGCATCTTATTCCCATTTGTACTTCAAGAGTGCAGGGTCGGCTGCGGGAGACTACCACTTCTTTATGCCATGTGCTTTACTGTAGCTTCAATTCAGCCTGGGGCCATAATGACCAGTGTATGCTTTGAAAGACAGAGTAGGGGAGAAAGTCCCTGTCTGAATGCTACAGTAAGTGAAGCCCTCCTTCCAAATGATTTTTGACAATAAAAGGAATTTTTGTTGTGAGTAACTCATAGGTAGTAGTTAACAAGTTTTGGGCCCCTGGCAAAATCTGACCCACACAGAGACCAATAATTCCATAATATATTATTACTCCTGGATTCTGACATCTAAAAACAGTTGAATAATATACAGGGGACAGAATTGGTCCTCTAGAAGATGAGTTTCTAGGATTATATGGAGTATGTTGGTGTTTTGTTTGGCGAATCAGAAAGCTCTTGGCTTGCTGCTCAATGTCCAACTCACCAATCAGCATTACCTCTTTGAAACTCAGGTCCCAGCCCAGACGTTCTTAATCAGAATGCCCCCCCCCCCCCAATGCCAGATACTTATACACTCCCTGAAGTCCAGGAAGTACTTGCTTAAATACTACCCTGCCATAAACAGAAAGCAATTGTTTACTGAATACAATAACAAATCCAAGAGTAGACAGTTCAGATTCTGTCAGAATCAAGCTGTCTTAGTGGTTCAGTTGAAAAACCCATATTTTTGCCACCTTTCTCCCCTCCCCTAAAAAGGCAAAGCCATTATTCCTTGACCCTATAATCATAAAGTACCTCTTACACTGACTTGTAGCTAGGAGGAAAGATGAAGGGAAAAGCAACAAGTTAGGTAATGATCTAGTTACTAGAATATCATACTAGAATCCAGTACAATGAGAAAAGATCTAAGATAAACAACCCAAAAACAAAGAATGATTTCGCTTGACTCTCCTTTCCCTCGTTTCCATTCATTCACTGTCATTCTGCTGTTATTTGGGGCCATGTGATGCAGAATGCGATTGAGGAGGTTGTAGATAGAGCGAAGTTACAATCTCACAGTGCCTAAGAAGCAAAGACCCACGAATCAGGAAGAAACCAGTTTCCCAGCATCCCCTTCCAATGATAGAACCCAATGACCTAACTTCCTCCCTTTGGAACTCAGCTCTTAAAAATTCCACTACCTCCCAGCATCACCACAGGATGGCAACTGGTGCTTTACTCAGTGAGACTTCAGGGAATATTTAGAATCCAATTGAGAACAGGCAGTCATGAAAAGATAACACAGGGCTTTCTTGTTTATCTCAGAAGTGAACAGACCTCTAGGAATTCCATCCGTCCTTCCCCATCCCTGTAACACGGGGCTGGCTGAACACAAGGGGGCTGCAGAGTGAAGCATTTGAACTTCTCTGTACCACTAAAGGCACAGGGCATGTTCAGTGGATTGATTGTTTTTGTTAATACATTTTGATAGAGTTAAAAAAAATGGTCAATTAAGGCTGGGAAATAAATCTACAAAGGTTTTTTTTTCTATTTAAGACTTCTCAAAGTTTTTCATAAAAAGGTATACTACAAATTTCCCAGTGGGAAATATAATTATAGTATTTCCACTGACTAGATCACAGAGACTCCCTTTTCAGGAACTGGTGTTCCTTTTGAATCAATAACACCATTTTTTTTTAAAAGTAGATTGATGTAGTGTCTCTGTCATTTCTTCAACTCTTGTTGGATCTCTAAAGACCAGAATAATATATAAAGGATTCATTTGGCATTTTATGGATCAGATTTTGTCAATGGAGTATAACTTGTTTGCCACAGTTTTTGAGTTAATCACAACAAAAATTAACATAATAATTTCTGCTGATAGTTTTGACATCCTTTTACAAAAATTCATGGATTTCTGTATTTTATATCTATCTAATAAAATATATTTACCTCCAATATAAAACATATCAGATATAGACAAACACATGTTATCTTCTGATTCAATGACATTGTTGTATTGTTTTTTAAAAATCTACAGTGTTGTGCTATGAAATTCCCTGAGAAATAGAAATGGTAACCAGGGCTGGTATACACAGCAAGTATATATAACTGTGGATAACCCAGTCTGTAGCTGTGTTAGTCAGGATTCCCTAAACATCTGCATATGTGAATGTATGTACATGTACATACATATACATCTATTAAAAGAGGATTTATTAGAGTAGCTTATCAGCTACAGTCTGACTAGTCCAACAATGGTTGTCTACTTGTGGAAAGGCCAAGAATAGTAGTTTTCAGTCATGTGAAGTGGTTTTGCTCTATGTTGGAATCCTGAAGAGGGAGGTTGTAATAACAGTGAAGAGATGCCTCAGTAGCAGGAGAGATGAACTTGCCAGCCAGAGCGAGGGCAAGCAGGCCAAAGCAAAAGGCAAAGAGCTTCCTTCTTCCATGTTCTTTTATGTGGGCTGCCACAAAAAGGTGTGGCCCAGATTTAATGTGGACCTTTCAACTTCCGATGGTCCAGTCAAGAATCCCCTACAGGTATACCAGATGCTTGGCTTTTCGTAAATGTCAAGATGATAATCAAGGTCAGCCATAAACAGTAGCTCATCTTATAAACATCTTAATGCTTTAATTTATGGTCTTTTTTCAAGATGCCTTGAGCATTCCTTAATTTAATCATTATGTTTGTTTCGGCGTATGTGTGTGTTCTCATAAGGTGTGTGTGTGTGTGTGTGTGTGTGTGTGTGTGTGTGTGTGTGTGGTACACGTGCCTGGCTGAGGCCACAGGTAAACTTACAATTTCATTACCCCTGTGTCATCCACCTTGTTCATTTCGAGACAGTCTTTCATTGTCCTGGAGGTTGCCTGCAAGGCTCGCCTGCCTGTCTAGTGAGTCCTAGGTCTCCCCCTGTCTCTGGCTCTGCAGTGCCAGGATTAAAATTGTATCACCAAGTTTGGCTTTGTTGCATGGATTTTGGCATCCAAACTGAGGTCCTCATGTTTTGACAGAAAATACTTAACTGACTGAACCACATCCCTAGCACCTCAGTACATAGGTCTTTTAATTCAAAAGACATATTTTATTAATTTATTTAAATTTTATTTAATTTAATGTTCCTCATCCTTAGAGACAATAAGCCATCGGTGGAGCTTTGTCCACGCACAGTGTGCATGTCCATGCGTTCCTGGTGAGTGCTACCATGCACAGGGGACAGCGGTGGATGCTTTGTTATCAGTGAAGCTGAGAGAGGGGCAGCAGAGAAAGTACCTAGCTGCTGGCTGATGGGGTATCGGGACCCCAGCATCCTCTGTGCTCACGGACACACTGTCTCTGACACTTCAGTGAGCCATCCATTGTGTCTCTGCTGGCATTTTCTGTCTTGCCGCTGCAATGAGAACAGATCCCAAGGCGACTGCAGTGATGTACCTGTGGATTGAGTTCAGGCCATTAAAT
Organism: Mus minutoides; assembly: GCA_902729485.2. Taxonomy (NCBI): domain Eukaryota; kingdom Metazoa; phylum Chordata; class Mammalia; order Rodentia; family Muridae; genus Mus; species Mus minutoides. The sequence continues at coordinate 51,200 of LR750272.1, forward strand.
GGCCATCATGCGACCTATCTAATGTCATTATAGTCTGGCTTCAGCAAAGCAGAGAAATAGAGGGGGAAAAATGACACAATTACCAACGTAGGCGTCCTCGGACTTTGAAAGAGCCCGAAGGAAGAAGTATCTGCAAGAGATGATGAGCGCGCACACAGTCACACACCGAGAGCCACCCTTTGGTGATGAACACTGCACGCTGTGCAAAGAGGGGCATCAGGATGCTGAGGTTTCAACTGGAGGAGGCCTGGACACATTCTCTCTAGGCTCATCTACATCCAAGCTCTTATTATTCTTCTTATTTATTTTTTTCTAGAGGCCTGTGGAAGAAATTCCACAAACCCAGAAAGGGAAGTGTTAGAAATCTCAGGTCTTCTGCTATGCTGTGGAAGACAGTCTGTGGCTTATGCTTCTTGTATTTCACTTAGGAGGAAAAGAATTCTGTTGGGCCATAAGCTGGGCTAAAATACATAGTCAATAAAGCAGAACAGACCTGGGTATGGGTTTATTCTTGCAGCACTGAGCGCTGAACCCTCTCACATGCAAGGCAAATACTCTACCATGAAGTTATATCTATATCTCCTTTTACTTTCGGTTTGAAACAAGGTCTCACTAAGTTACCCAGGCTGCATCCGTCGGTTCAGTCTGGCTTTGAATTTGCAATTGTCCTGCTTCAGTCTCTCTGGTAGCTGTGATTGCAGGTCTGTGTCTCAGAACTTGAGTCTCTGAATGACTATCTGAGCTTGCTTGCTGTTCAGTGATTCATTGTGATGTTCTGAGAGTTTGTTTTAGAATATTTCACCTAAAGAAAGGTGCTTTAGGGATTTTCAAATAATTTCCTACCTCTGTAGGCTTCCCAGGTAACACATTGCCCGATTCATGCTGCTGATTGCATTCCTTAGCATTTATGTACCATTTTCTTCTTTCTTTCATTGGCAAAACAATTGTATCAGGTCTCCCTTCTTAGAGAAAGACTTGTGCAAAATGCCCACCTCTGACTTGTCATAATATTATATTACTCATCCTTGTTACCTACTCTGAAAAATAGGCTTGGGGAACGTGGAGAGATTCAGCACCCTGTTCTTCCAATGGACCCAGGTTCAATTTCTAGCACCCACATGGCAGCTTACAACTGTCTATAATTCCATTCTAGGGGATCTCATGGCTATATATGCAATACAAATAAATAAATCATTAAAAAATACGCTCGGGGACTTTGGGCAACCCTATGACTTATTACTATTTTTAAAATGCCTCTCATCTCTGCTCTAATTAGCCGCAATCAGGAAGGCTAGTTGGTGGACACATGGTGTCGTAGCTCTGTGAAAATCTGCCTGATGGCTATAAACACGGCCATATGTTCTCTCTGAGACGTGATTGTGATCACCTGCGACAGGGACAGCTGATCTGTTTCTTCCTCCTGAGGGTGGGTACTTGAGAAGCTGACAGGAGCACGTTGCCTCAGCCTTTTCCCACTAGCCAGTGCTGCTTCTGCTACATGCCTTTTGCATGTTAGCTCCAGCTCTGCCCAGTGTGTACTTGAAGCGGCGGCCGTTTACAGAGTAGATTCATGGCTTTCCCCTTTAATGAGGCGGCTCTTTAATTGGATGGCCTCCTTTGGAAGGCAGGCAGCACGCAGGTTGCCCAAGTTTCTAAAACTAAGTCGTTATCAAGAGAGAGGATAAAACCATCAAAAATTTCACAGTGCATGTACAAGAATTTTTTAGCAAAGTTCAATAGATTTGCCCTGCACTGGTACAGCTTCTAAAACCCTTGAGCCTAATTGCTTTCCTGCATTTTGGCAAGAAAAATAGCTGACTCGCACCAGAGTAGAAAGAAAAGGATTGGGAGAAGGTGTCTCTTAAAGAAAAGCTTTCAGTGAAATTTTCAATCAATATTTTTAATCCCATAAGATGAGATAAAATATGATGTTGTGTTTTGGCAATGAGAGATTGCAGATAGGAGAGCGTTTCGGGAGCCAAGCTGATGAAGGAAGGACCTAACCACCCATCCTCAGCCTGGGCGAGCCGTGGGCTTCATGGCTGGGCTGTGGGGTTCCCACCCGTAGCTGGCTTTTCCATTTAAGTATGTGTGTGTGTGTGTGTGTGTGTGTGTGTGTGTGTGTGTGTGTGAGAGAGAGAGAGAGAGAGAGAGAGAGAGAGAGAGAGAGAGGGAGAGACTGAGACACATAATGTACTTCCTGTCTCTCCACTTAGCATCTCTTGACTGTTCATTAAAGCGACCAGAGGAGGAAAATTGGGTGAAGGCACCGATCCACGTTCACATTTAAAAAGGCTTTGTGTTAATAATTTTGGAACCAAGTTTTCTGCCTCTGATTCATATATGTACATGTATATGTTCGACATCATATATAAAAGCGAAAGCTTATTTTATTACTTTTCCCAGTGCTTTGGGGGGCTTGTTTAAAACAGATCTCTCACCCTTTATCCTTATTTTTTTTCTCCCACCTTGTATGCAGCACACACAGGCTATTAAACCGTGAGCTGGCTGGTGATTGATCTCTTTAATAAAAGCAACTTCTTTAGTAAGCAAAGAGTGATAAAGATAAACAAATGTACTGGTTTGTCCAGAGCTTGGGAGATGACGGCAACACAGGGCACCGAGAAAGCCTATTAACAGATAACTCAGATGAAACCCATCAATTCTGATTTCAGGAAGTCGGGAACCATTCTCTGTAAGTTAATTTTAGCCATGTTTGCTCTTCATTTGTAATACTTTGTAGGTTTTAACAGAAAAATATTTAATAGTGTGCTGTGTAGTCCATAGATAAACGATGGGGGCAATTTCTCCACCTAACTGCTTGTCAGGCCCTTTAGCAAGGTACACGCTGCCCGGCAGTTTATCATCTCGATTTCTAGATTGTTGTGGAAGATCATTGAGAAGCCTGAGACTCCCCAGAGGACTGTGCTCTAATCCTGTCATTTTTTAAAAAAAAAATGCTGGAAAGTGTAAGGTTACATGGGAAGATGATTTTACATAAGGCTTTTCTTTAGCTCGTCACAATAGCGCTTGCTTTCCATGGTAACCGCTGTTTGCTTTCCATGGTAACCGCTCTTTCCATGGTACAGGCTGCAGCAACTCCAGAGCTGCTGGGGGGCTTTCTGAAGATGCTTACCCACCCACGTGTGTGAGAACACACTTCCTCCCTCTCCTCTCTCCTCCCTTCTCCTCTCCCCTCCTCTTCTCTCCCTCCTTCATCTCACACCCCTCCTCTCCCCTCTCCTCTTCTTCTCTGACCTACCTCTTAGTGTGTGAATTTCTAACAGGCATTCACTAAACACAGCAAAGCTAATTTTTCAAACGAAGTCTGATTTCCTCCCCATCTTTCGATCAGATAAATAATAACTGATGGGGTCTTCTGAAATGATCTGGAAATATAACAAAAGCCAGTGCTGTCCTCAGTGACATGGATTAGCAGGATAAAATCTTGAAGAGAAAATTTGACAAGGAAAAAACATTCCGTTCTAGACCAGATTTTCTAAATTTATTCCCATTCCTTAAGCTAAGTCTGTAGCTCAGCTTCCTGTTAGATGCTGTAACACATAAAGGACACTTACACTTATCAGGGCCTTGGATATGCTTTGGACATTCTAGAGACTGTGACTCAGTTGTGCAGTAATTAGTAAGCAGTGAAATTTGAATACTCAAAATTCATTGTTAGTATAGAATCACTCCAATGGTTTTAGGTTAATGTTAAATCATGTATCCAGTATGCTATGCCCCTCTATTCTTATGATTCTTAGGAATGGGAACATTTACACATCTTAGGAAGATAAAGAGCATATAATGAAGAATGGCTCTCTGGGTACCATCTGCTTAATTTTCAAAGACAACGATTATGTCGTTCTTTTCTTTCTGCTTCTGTATTTTCTGTCTTTTTCTTTCTCACCATGAACAGTCACTTTTGAAATAAATTTCCCAATGTTTTAAATGACACACACACACACACACACACACACATATACGAAAGAAAGAGATTTTAATTTCTGTATTAAATAAATGCATTTAAATTCTTGATATTTCATTTAAAATTTTAAAAGTACATTCTATCTCTCTCTCTCTCTCTCTCTCTCTCTATCTATCTATCATTTTGGTATGTGTCTGTGTGTGTGTGTGTCTGTGTGTGTGTCTGTCTGTCTGTGTGTCTCTCTGTGTGTGTGTGTGTGTGTCTGTGTGTGTGTCTGTGTGTGTGTATGCATGCTCCTGAACAAGCATGTGGATATCAGAAAGTTGGTTCTCTTCACCATGTGGGTCTTAGGAATCAAACTCCAGTGATCTTATTTGGAGATATGTGCTTTTACTTAGCCATCTCCCTCCCACCCAGGATACTTCATTTTTATTAGCACTGTGACCTTTGTTAAGTTAGCTAACTTAACATTTGAGCTGGGGCAGAAAGCAGCTTTGATAGGAGGGTTAGGTCTATATGTTTCTATGGGGGCAGCCCCTGTGGCAGCCCCTGATGTTCTGGGTAAAGAGTGGCTCACTGACACATTTATCTGACTAGTGGGCATTCAGTTTAACAATGCTTCCTTCATTATCTTGATATTGCAGCTACAACAGGATTGATTTTTTTGGCTCCCTGGTATTTGGGATTCACACACTGAAACAGCAAAACTCCATGACACATGATCCATCAGGCAGCGAGGCCCAAGGATGTAGGGTGCGTTTTCTTCCGTTTTGCTTGCTGACTTTGTCAAATTTCTTAAAACAAGGCTTGCACTTGGCAGGCATTTATCAAGATTCCTTATGATAAGATAAACTTAAACAGGTATGTAATTTGCAAAGGATATAAAGAACTGCTAGCCAGAAGAAGGAGAAGTGGCAGGTAAGATTGCCCTCATACGTGAGGTAGCCTGGACCAAACAGGGCATATTTCTGTGCACATACAGGAGACTCACTTCACTTTGGGTTCTGATACATTCTCATAATTGTTCTTTGTGTTTTTGACAAATTGATATGTAATAATCTCTCTCTCTCTCTCTCTCTCTCTCTCTCTGTGTGTGTGTGTGTGTGTGTGTGTGTGTGTGTGTGTGTGTGTAAACTGAAATTAGTGATTAAAGCTGACATTAACTCCTTGACTCTTGGCTATCCTGAAATTTCTCTGGCAAGGGTCCCACATACTTGTAGTCTTCACCATGTACCCACTTAATTTATTCAGCTGTCCCTGAGATATTAGCCAGATACCTTGATGGGAGCAAATTTTAGTTAGTAGTCATCAAGTCTGTCTGTAAAGGATTCAGTTACTGAAAACATCCATTTGTGATGACAGTGGGTTTTCTAAAAATCAGTATAGCTTTGTCCAGTTGGCTAGCAGCTAGATACTCTGGCATAAAATCTGTGAAAATCAGCAGGCTACCTATCCAGTTCTCTCTTTCCCACCCGAGGGCGACTCTTGGTAATTGTTTTTGGTAAAGAGAAGTGTAAGGAGTCATACCCAATCCATCATTTTATTTTCAAGGAACATTTATTTTCTTGCCAAACGTGTCCAATGCTTTTTTCATAAAGTCTTTTCATCTTTTTTTGTGGCCAGAAAAAAAATAAGATAGCTGTGCGAAGCAACCAAGGAAGAGCTGAAGCCCGGAGGTCCGCCCGGAGAGTCTGAGTAATGAAGATGAAAATCACAGATCAGAAGGAATTCAAGGAAATTTATAAAAGTGCTTTGTTAGGTTGCACCTCAAGGCAACAGTATTTAACAGCCATGGTGGCACAATGTCCATGTAGTGTCTCTCTAGGGTCAAAGAAGGGAGGACACTGGGCTGGAACCTGCCTGTACCAAAAATAAAGATAAATAAGTGAAATGTGTAAAACCAAAGTATTCTAGGATTACCCTCCTGTGGAATGTGCAGAGCCCACAAATGGGCATCATCACAAACTGGGGGCAGAAGGTGGACATTAAGGGTAACTGCACATGGTCACGAAGAATAGGCCTTTGTTTAGTTTTATTATTTTCACCTCTGTGTGCGTATATTTGTAAGTAAGTATGTTTGTGTGAGTGTAGGTGACTTCTGGAGGACCTTGCTGGAGCTGGAGTTATTGGTGGCTGTAAACTGCCTGATATGAGTGCTAGGAACCACTTGGTGTTCTGTAAGAGTACACTGCTAAACTGTGGGGCCATCTCATCTTTGCATCCCACACTCATTTTTAAGACTGTATTTGTGTGTATGTGTGTGTTTCTTTGTGCACAAATGTCACATGGAAGTGGGTACCTAAGAGCACAAAAGAGGTCATTGGATGTCCTGGAGCTAGAGTTATAGGTAGGTATAAGTCATCTGACACGGATGCTGGAGCCTAAACTCTAATACTCTAGAGGAACAAGACGTACTCTTAAACAGTGAACAACCAGCCCCCAAGGAGACAGTTTCAAGTTGATGAATATTCTAAACCTGAATTGTGGTGATGATTGTACAACTTATTGAAAACCAAAACCAAAACAAACAAAACAAACGAAGGATTTATTTTACATATTAAAAATCAGTGAATGACATGCTTTATAAGCATGTGAACTTCATGGCATATAATTCTAACCTTAAAAAAATGTTACACACAGCAACAAAATGCAAGGAGTAAAGGACAGAAGGAAGTCGACATGGTTACAGGAGTTTTGCTAGGATATCATGAAATCAATTGACCAAAGTCTTGTAGCCCGAAGGAAGTAGAACATGCATTTTAGTAAGAGAGTGTTTGGCTCCAAGATAACACTGGATAAATGCAGGAGTATCATTTGGGGGGCAATAGGAGATTAATGAGAAGGGACTGCTTTTTATTTGAAAAACTTCCTGTAATGTTTTTGATTTTGTTTTTTAGAAAAGGAGCATACTGGAAGGTAGCAATTTTGAAAGCTTCATTTAGTGACGGAGTGAAAGATGGAATCTTTCAGAAAGGCCAGATGGAAGAATGAGTGTGATTCTGCAGGTAGGGTGGGCACAGGTTGGAGGTATGGGAGAGGAAAAGAAGGGGAGATATGGAAGGCAAAAGAGTCATGCCTTAATGAGTGATCCCACCTTATTAAAAAAGACTTTGTGCCTTTACAATGGAACTTCTTCACAATAGTTTATGAGGATCATACATTCTCCCAAGCACAATCCAAGGCTTATATTTATATGTTTAATGATACTGGAGATTGAACCCATAGTTTCATGCAGGCTAGGCAAGAAACCACTGAGCTAGAGCCCCAGTTTAAGAGGACCATGTATTGCACTGTCCTATTGGGCCCTAGAGAAAGCAGTCATCAGGTCACTGGAGAAACTTGAGATACTGCAGGTAAGAGTGGAAAACCCCTCAGATGGAACTGGGAGGAGAGAAGGGAGACATTTTTCTGGGAAGATGTCAAGTCTCATCTGGACCCCAGGACACACCACACACATATCATGCAGCACACTGTGTTCTAGGATTCAGCAATGTGGTGGTCAGAGGTCTCAGCCTTCGGTGACAGAACACCAGCGCAAACAAGTCTGAGGTGAACTGGAATGGATAGTCTCATAATATCAGAGGTTGTGGGATTTGTGTATTTAAGCAGTGCTCTTTAAACCTCTTAGCTTTACTTTCCTCTGTCAACCATTTCCTAGTTTGGCTCTCCCTCTGTAGCAAATATTCCACTGAAATCTCCACACTTACATGTTCCTGGTGGAGGATAATCCCAGGAATTATGGAATTGATTTTTTTTTTTAAATAACTAACAGAAGAGTCTGAGTTGGAGCATGCTTGTATCATGTCCATGAGTCAACCCTTGTGGTTAAGGGTTGTTTTCACATTTATTGGAGCCAACCCTTGGGCCCATCCCATGGCAGCTGTTCTAGGTTGATGTGGAATGTCTACCAAAGTCCCATGTTTTTGAAGATGTTGTGGGGGAGGGGGCTCTTACATTTTTAGCAAAGGGATGGAAGAAAAACCAAGGAAATTAAGCACTTCAGAGAGAGACTGGAGTGGGCCAGCCCAAAGTGGGAAGCAGTCTTGTGGGCTGTGCAACCCAGATTTTAAAGAAATTTGAATGAGCACTTATGAAACAGGTGACATATTCATGAGGTCAGGTGACTCCTTTTCTGTCTTAAATCAGGGTGTGCCAGATCTTCCCTCCCATGACTCCAGCAGTGCAACTGTTATGATAATCAGGTCTTCTGCAGCTTTGGCCCATCTGTTTGTATAGACATTTGGGAGAATGCCTTGGTACCTTAGTTTCTGATACAGTAAGGTCAGCTTAATTTAAATTTCAAGGATGTTTAACCATAAGAGGTATTCTGATGGTCAGTAGGTGTAGTTACTGATATTTAACTGCGTTTTTTCCCAGGCTACCTCAGATTTGATTTGTTGCCTTTTGGGCAAGTCTGTAGTGGTTCTCTTGGGTAGGCAGATGCTTTCTTAAAAGCTGGCCTTACAGGCCGGGTGTGGTGGCACACGACTTTAATCCCAGCACTCGGGAGGCAGAGGCAAGCTGATTTCTGAGTTCGAGGCCAGCCTGGTCTACAAAGTGAGCTCCAGGACAGCCAGGGCTATACAGAGGAACTCTGTCTCGAAAAAACAAAAAACAAAAAAACAAAAAACAAAAAAACAAAACAAAAAAACAACAAAAAAAGCTGGCCTTACAATTTAGCCTGCTGTTATTAGATGCATTAGATATAATACATCATGGCACGGTTTTGTGTGCCTTCCTGGGGAAAGTGATGTGGCATTACATTGTGGATGCTGTTTGGAGGTTGCCACAACTATTGATTTTTTTTTTTTTTTTGCTTTTGTTTTTGTTTGTTTGTTTTTGTTTTTCCCAGAGCCTCACTTTCCCTCTTTTCTGGTCAACTTCATTTTTTCATACCAAACTGCATGGCTTCATTTTGCTTGTTTTTTTGTTTTTGGTTTTTTGAGACAGGGTTTCTCTGTGTAGCCCTGTCTGTCCTGGAACTCAGAAATCCACCTGCCTCTGCCTCCCAAGTGCTGGGATTAAAGGCAAGCACCACCACCGCCCAGCTATGGTTTCATTTTGCATCCTTCGTGTTCCTGACCTTGAAATTTTAATCCTAAAATTTGTTTCCACAGCAACGGTGTATTAAAGGTTTGTTAAACAGCTTGTATTTGTGGAGTACGTTAGAAGCTGTGGCTCTTAAGATCAAATGAGAGAAAGTGGGGCCATGGGGTGAAGGCATGCCCTGAAGTGGGTAACAGGATGCTGATCTCTCCCTTCTTCTCTTTGTTTCCTGATGGTTAACTCTTTTGCCACATGCATATCCATAGTCAACTATGCATTCAAGACAAAAAAGCACAGAAGATGGAGATAAGACCAATATAATCCCAATAATATACCTACCTAAAACTGTGTGGTATGTATTGTTGGAATCTAATGAGGTCTCTCTAATCAGGTTTAGTGGGCTAATTTTAAAGATGTGGAAACTAACGCTCCGAATGGTTAGGTCACCTGATAGTATGTACCCAAATATAAAATCATAAGGGTGATATACTCAGGGGTGGTATAGCTGGATCCTCAGGTAGAATTATTTCCAATTTACTGAGGAACCACCAGACTAATTTCCAGAGTGGTTGTAACAGCTTGCAATCCCACCGACAATAGAGGAATGTTCCTCTTTCTCCACATCTTCACCAGCATCTGCTGTCACCTGAGTTTTTTATCTTAGCCATTCTGACTGGTGTAAGGTAGAATCTCAGGGTTGTTTTGATTTGCATTTCCATGATGACTAAAGATGTTGAACAATTCTTTAAGTGCTTCTCAGCCATCTGAGAGTCCTTAGTTGAGAATTCTTTGTTTAGCTCTGTTAGCCTTTTATTTTATTTTATTTTATTTTATTTTATTTTATTTTATATTCTCCTTATTTACATTTTGAATGCTATCCCGAAAGTTCCCTATACCCTCCCCCCGCCCTGCTCCCCTACCCAACCACTCCCACTTCTTGGCCCTGGCATTCCCCTATACTGGGGCATATAAAGTTTGCAAGACCTAGGGGCTTCTCTTCCCAATGATGGCCGACTAGGCCATCTTCTGATACTATGCAGCTAGAGACACGAGCTCTGGGGGTACTGATTAGTTCATATTGTTGTTCCACCTATATGGTTGCAGATCCTTTCAGCTCCTTGGGTACTTTCTCTAGCTCTTCCATTGGGGGCCCTGTGTTCCATCCTATAGATGACTGTGAGCATTTTTTAATAGGGTTATTTGGTTCTCTGGAGTCTAACTTCTTAAGTTTTTGTATATTTTGTATATCAGCCCTCTATAGGATGTAGGGTTGATAAAGATTTTTCCCCAATCTATGTATTGCCATTTTGTCCTATTGACAGTGTCCTTGCCTTACAGAAGCTTTGCAATTTTATGAGGTCTCATTTGTCAAATCTTGATCTTAGAGCATAAGCTACTGGTGTTCTGTTCAGGAAACCTTCCCCTGTGCCAAAGTATTTCAGGTTGTTTCCCACTTTCTCTTCTATTAGATTCATCATATCTGGGTTTTTGTGGAGGTCCTTGATCTACTTGGACTTGAACTTTGTACAAAGATGGGTCAATTTGGCACCCAGGAGCTGTAGCTGTTCCACAGCCTTCTGTGCACGGGTCCTGTTAGGGGAGAGCTGGTTTCTAGGGAGTGCTCTGACTCTCAGGCTCAGAGGTAAGATTACTAATTTCTCTCTGGTGACTGTCTAAGGTAGGACTAGCCAGGAACACATAGGTTGCAGGAATGGTGGAGTAGCTGGGTCCTTCCTGTTTCCATCTGCACCTAGGATCTGGGACTGATCTGCAAACCTCTGTGCACGGGTTCTGCCAGGGGAAAGATCATCTCCAGGGAGTGCTGACACAGTCTTACAGGCCCACAGGACAGGCAAACTCAAGCCAGAGACAGCAAGACCAGCTAAAACAAGACATAACCAGATGGTGAAAGGCAAGCATAAGAACCTTACCAACAGAAACCAAGGCTACATGGCATCATCAAAACCCAGTTCTCCCACAACAGCAAGTCTTAGATACCTCAACATAGCAGAAAAGCAAGATTTGGATTTAAAATTACATCTCATGATGCTGATAGAGGACTCTAAGAAGGACATAAGTAACTTCCTTAAAGAAATACTGGAGAACACAGGTAAACAGGTAGAAGCTCTTAAAGAAGAAACACAAAAATCCCTTTAAAATTACAGGAAAACACAACCAAACAGGTGAAAGAATTGAATAAAACCATCCAGGATCTAAAAATGGAAGTAGAAACAATAAAGAAATCACACAGGGAGATCACTCTGGAGATAGAAAACCTAGGAAAGAGATCGGGAGTCATAGAATACAAGAGATAGAAGAGAGAATCTCAGGTGCAGAAGATGCCACAGAAAACATTGAAACAATAGTCAAAGAAAATGTAAAATGCAAAAGTTCGTAACCCAAAACATCCAGGAAATCCAGGACAAAATGAAAAGACCAAACCTAAGGATAATAGGTACAGAAGAGAGTGAAAATTCCCAACTTAAAGGGCCATTAAGTATCTTCAACAAAATTATAGAAGAAAACTTCCCTAAATTCAAGAAAGAAATGCCCATGAAAATACAAGAGCCTACAGAACTCCAAATAGTTTGGACTAAAAAAGAAATTCCTCCCATCACATAATAATCAAAATACCAAATGCAAAAACAAAGAATATTAAAGCAGTAAGGTAAAAAGATCAAGTAATGTATAAAGGCAGACCTATCAGAATTACACCAGACTTCTTGCCAGAGACTATGAGAGCCAAAAGATCCTGGACAGGTGTCACACAAACTCTCCGAGAACACAAATACTAGCCCAGGCTACTATACTTAGCAAAACTCTCAATTACCATAGATGGAGAAACCAAGATATTCTATGACAAAACCAAATTTACACAATATCTTTCCATAAATCCAGCCCTTCAAAGAATAATAAATGGAAAACTCCAACATAAGGAGAGAAACTACACCCTAGAAATAGCAAGAAAACAATCTTCTTTTAATAAACCAAAAAGAATATAGCAGCATAGACATAATTCTACCTCTAACAACAAAAATAACAGGAAACAACAATCAATTTTCCTTAATATCTCTAAATATCACTGGACACAATTCCCGAATAAAAAGACAAAGACTAATAGACTGGATACTTAAACAGGATCCAACATTTTGCTGCATACAGGAAACCCACAGTGACAAAGACAGATACTACCTCAGAGTAAAAGGCTGGAAAACAATTTTCCAAGCAAATGGTACCAAGAAACAAGCTGGAGTACCCATTCTTATATCAAATAAAATCGACTTGCTACCTAAAGTTATCAAAAAAAGATAAGGAAGGACACTTCATACTCATCAAAGTTAAAATATATCAAGATGAACTCTCAATTCTGAACATCTATGCTCCAAGTGCAGGGGCACCCATATTCATAAAAGTTTGCTAAAGTTCAAAGCACACATTGCAGCTCACACAATAATAGTGGGAGACTTCAGCACCCCACTCTCATCGATGGACAGATCATGGGGACAGAAACTAAACAGAGACACAGTGAAACTATCAGAGGTTATGAACCAAATGGATTTAACAGATATCTATAGAACATTTTATCATACAACAAAAGAATATACCTTCTTCTCAGCACCTTTTCCAAAATTGACCATATAATCAGTCACAAAACAGGCCTCAACAGAAACAAGGTTGAAATAATCCCATGCTTCTTTTTTTTTTTTTAAATCTTTTATTAGATATTTTCTTAATTTACATTTCAAATGCTATTCCGAAAGTCCCCTCCTCCCTCCCCCCTCCCTGCTCCCCTGCCCACCCACTCCCACTTCTTAGCCCTGGCGTTCCCCTGTATTGGGGCATATAAAGATTGCAGTACCAAGGGGCCTCTCCTCCAAATGATGGCTGACCAGGCCATCTTCTGTTACATATGATGCTAGAGACACGAGTTCTGGGGGTTCTGTTTAGTTCATATTGTTGTTCCTCTTCTAGGGTTGCATCCCATGCTTCTTATCAGATCATCACAGACTAAGGCTGGGCTTCAATAACAACATAAATAATAGAAAGCGCACATATACTTGGAAGCTGAACAACACTCTACTCAATGATAACTTGGTCGAGGAAGAAATAAACAAATTAAATACTTTTTAGAATTTAATAAAAATGAAGCCACAACATACCCAAACTTATGGGACACAATGAAAGCAATACTCAGAGGAAAACTCATAGCTCTAAGTGCCTCCAAAAAGAAACTGGAGAGAGAATAAACTAGCAGCTTCTCAGCACACCTAAAAGCTCTAGAACAAAAGGAAGCAAATAGACCCAAGAAGATTAAAAGGCAGGAAATAATCAAACTCAGGGCTGAAATCAACTAAATAGAAACAAAAAGAACTATACAAAGAATCAACCAAACCAGGACCTGGTTCAGATGGGTTTAGTGCAAAGTTCTATCAGACTTTCAAAGAAGACCTAATACCAATACTCTTCAAACTATTCCACAAAATAGAAACAAAGGAACACTACCAAATTTGTTCTATGAAGTTAAAATTACTCTGATACCTAAACCATGCAAAGACCCAACAAAGAAAGAGAACTTCAGACCAATTTCCCTTACGAATATCGATGCAAAAATACTCAATAAAATTCTTGCCAACTGAACCCAAAGAACACATGAAAACGATCATCCATCATGATCAAGTAGACTTCATCCCTGGGAAGCAGGGATGGTTTAATATAAAGAAATCCATCAATATAATCCACTATATAAACAAAATCAGTCAGGCGTGGTGGCACACTCCTTTAATCCCAGCACTCGGGAGGCAGAGGCAGGTGGATTTCTGAGTTCGAGGCCAGCCTGGTCTACAAAGTGAGTTCCAGGACAGCCAGGGCTATACAGAGAAACCCTGTCTCAGAAAAAAAAAAAAAACCCAAAAAACAAAATCAAAGAAAAAATCCATGATCATTAGATGCTGAGAAAGCAGTTGATGAAATTCAACACACTTTCATGATAAAAAGTCTTGGAAAGATCAGGAATTCAAGGCACATACCTGAACATAGTAAAAACAATACAGAGCAAACTAGTATCCAACATCAAACTAACTGGGAGAAACTTGAAGCAATCTCACTAAAATCAGGGACTAGACAAGGCTGTCCATTCTCTCTCCACCTGTTCAATATAGTACTTGAAGTCCTAGCCAGAGAAATTAAAAAACAAAAGGAGGGCAAAGGGATAGAAATTAGAAAGGAAGAAGTCAAAACATCACTATTTGCACTATTAAGTATATGATAATATACTTATGTGACCCCAAAAAATTCTTCCAGAGAACTCCTAAAGCTGATAAACAACTTCAGCAAAGCGACTGAATATGAAATTAACTCAAACAAATCAGTGGCCTTCCTCTATGCAAAGGACAAACAGGCTGAGAAAGAAATTAGGGAAAGAACACCTTTCACAATAGTTACAAATAATATAAAATATCTTGGTGTGACTAACTAAGCAAGTGAAATATCTGTATGACAAGAACTTCAAGTTTCTGAAGAAGGAAATTGAAGAAGTTCTCAGATGAAAAGATCTCCCATGCTCATGGATTGGTAGGATTAATATAGTGAAAATGGCCATCTTGCTAAAAGCAATCTATAGATTCAATGCAATCCCCATCAAATTTCCAACTCAATTCTTCATAGAGTTAGAAAGGGCAATTTCCAAATTCATCTGGAATAACAAACAAACAAACAAACAAACAAACCAGGACAGTGAAAACTATTCTCAAAAATAAAAGAACTGGGACTCAACATCCCTGACCTCAAGCTGTACTACAGAGCAGTCATGATAAAAACTGCATGGTACTGGTACAGCGACAGATAGGTAGATCAGTGGAATAGAATTGAAGAACCAGAAATGAACCCACACACCTATGGTCACTTGATCTTTAGCAAAAGAGCTAAAACCATCCAGTGGAAAAAAGACAGCCTTTTCAACAAATGGTGCTGGTTCAATTGACAGTTAGCATGTAGAAGAATGAAAATCAATCCAATCTTATCTCCTTGTACAAAGCTGAAGTCCAAGTGGACTTAAAGAAATGTTCAACATCCTTAGTCATCAGGGAAATGCAAATCAAAACAATCTTGAGATTCTACCTCACACCAGTCAGAATGGTTAAATAAAACACTCAGGTGACAACAGATGCCGTTGAGGATGTAGAGAAAGAAGAACACTCCTCCATTGCTGGTGGGATTGCAGGCTGGTACAACCACTCTGGAAATTAGTCTGGCAGTTTCTCAGAAAATTGGACATAGTACTACCTGAGGACTCACTAATACCACTTCTGGGCATATACTCAGAAGATGCTCCAACATGTAATAAGGACACATGCTCCACTATGTTCATAGCAGCCTTTTTTATAATAACCAGAAGGTGGAAAGAACCCAGATGTCCCTCAACAGAAGACAATGGACTACTATTCAGCTATTAAAATCCAATGAATTTATGAATGTCTTAGGCAAATTAATGGAACTAGAAAATATCATCCTGAGTAAGGTAACCCAATCACAAAAGAACACACATGGCATGCACTCACTGATAAGTGGATATTAACCCCAAAGCTTGAAATACTCAAGACCACATTCATAGACCACATGAAACTCAAGAAGAAGGAAGACCAAAGTGTGGATATTTCAGTCCTTCTTAGAAGGGGGATCAAAATACCCATGGGAGGAGATACAGAGACAAGGTGTAGAGCAGAAACTGAAGGAAAGGTGGATGCCAACAAGAACTTGCTGACAGGAGCCTGATATAGCTGACTCCTGAGGGGCTCTGCCAGTGCCTGACAAATACAGAAGTGGATGCTCACAGCCCTCCATTGGACTGAGCACAGGGTCTCCAATGAAGGAGCTGGAGAAAGGACCCAAGGAGCTGAAGGTGTTTGCAGCTCCATAGGAGGAACAACAATATGAACTAACCAGTACCCCAGAACTCCCAGGGACTAAACCACCAACCAAAGAATACGTGGAGGGACCCATGGCTTCAGCTGCATATGTGGCAGAGGATGGCCTTGTGGGATATCAGTGGCATGAGAGGCCCTTGGTCCTGTGAAGGACTGATGCCCCGGTGTAGGGGAATGCCAGGACAGGGAAGCAGGAGTGGGTGGGTTAGTGGGCAGGTGGAGGGAGGTTGGTATAGGGGGGGTTTCAGAGGGGAAATGAGGAAAGAGGATAGAATTTGAAATGTAAATAAAAATATCTAATAAAAATTTAAAAAATAAAAATGCTTAAAAAGGGTCAATTTTCATTTTTCTACATGCTGACTGCTAGTTGAATCAACACCATTTGTTGAAAATGCTCTCTTTTTTCTACTGGATGGTTTTGGCTCCTTTTTCAAAGGTCAAATGACCATAAGAGTATCTGTTCATTTCTGGGTCTTAGTTCTATTTCATTGATTTACCTGTTTGTCTCTGTACCAATACCATGCAGGTTTTTATCACTATTGCTCTGTAGTATAGCTTGAGGTCAGAAATGGTGATCCACCCCCATGCTTTTTTTTTTTCATTTTTAATTGGTTATTTTATTTACTTATATTTCAAATGATATCTCCCTTCCCAGTTTCCCCTTCACAAGCTCCTTATCCCCTCCTCCCTCCCCCCTGCCTCTGTGAGGGTGCTCCCCCACCCTCATATCCACTCTCTTATTGTTGAGAATGATTTTTGATGTTCTGGGTTTGTTTTTTTGTTTTTTTGTTTTTTGTTTTTTGTTTTTTGTTTTGTTTTGTTTTGGTTTGGTTTTTTTTGTTATTCCAGATAAATTTGAGAATTGCTCTTTCTCCAGTGGATAGGCAAGGCCTCCATTTGAGGAATGGTTCTACTCACCCACTTCAAAAATATTAATCCAGAATTCCTCCTATCAAAAGGAAGTACAGGCAAAAAATGGAGCATTATCTGAAAGAAAGGCCATCAAGAGACCTAGGGATCCATTCCATATGTTGACACCAAACCCAGACACTATTGTTGATGCCAAGAAGTGCTTACTAACAGGAGCCCGGAATAGCTGTTTCCTGAGAGGCTCTGCCAGAGCCACACCAATACAGATGTGGATGTACACAGCCAAACACTGGACTGAGTGCAGGGACTCCAGTGGTTAGGGTAAAGACTGTAGGAGCTGAAGGGGTTTGCAGCCTTGTAGGAAGAACAACAATATCAACCTTCCAGACCTCAAAGCTCCCAGGGACTAATCCACCAACCAAAGAGTACACATAGGGTACCCATGGCTCTAGCTGGATATGTAGCAGAGGATTGCCTTATCTGGCATCACTGGGAGGGGAGCCCCTTGGTCCTGTGGAGGCTTGATGGCCCAGGATAAGGGAATGCTGGGATGCTAAGGGAGCACCCTCACAGAGGCAGAGGGGAGGAAGGAGGGGAGCACCCTCACAGAGACGGGGGGGGGGGAGATAAGGAGCTTGTGGAGGGGAAACCAGGAAGGGAGATAACATTTGAAATGTAACATTTGAAATGTAAATAAATAAAATGTGGATACTTCATTCCTCCTTTGAATAGGAAACAAAATACCCATGAAAGGAGTTACAGAGACAAAGTTTAGAGCTAAAATGAAAGGATGGACCATAGAGAGACTAACCCACCAGGGATCCATCCCATAATCAGTCACTAAACCCAGACACTATTGCATAGGACAACAAGTGTTTACTGAAGGGACCCTGATATAGCTGACTCCCACAGAAGTGGATGCTCACGGTCATCCATAAGAGGGAGCATGGGGCCCACATTGGAGAAGCTAGAGATAGAACCTCAGGAGCTGAAGGGGTCTACAACCCTAGAAGAGGAACAACAATATGAACTAACCAGAACCCCCAGAACTCCTGTCTCTAGCTCCATATATAGCAGAAGATGGCCTAGTCAGCCATCATTGGGAGGAGTGGCCCCTTGGTACTGCAATCTTTATATGCCCCAATACAGAGGAAAGCCAGGGCCAAGAAGTGGGAGTGGGTGGGCAGGGGAGCAGGGAGGGGGGAGGGGACTTTCGGGATAGCAATTGAAATGTAAATTAAGAAAAGATCTAATAAAAAAATTAAAAAAATGAAAAAAAATCGTAAGTGTGAGAAATGTGTTCAGGTCCATCGATCTCAAGCTTCTTTCTCGTGAAGAGAATAGCTGATTTTAAAGTTTGTAAACTCTGAAATGAGAAGAGAGGATGTGGTTGTTTTCTCTGGAGTTTAATGCAATGCACATCTGTTTAAATTCACTGGAAGTTGAGTAGAAAGAAGGGAATTGAGGATTATGTGGGAGAAAGGAGAAGGAAGTGGTTGCTCAGGTCTGGGGCACCTTCTGCAGGCAGACTTTCTTTTTTTTTTTTTTTTTTTTTTTCTTTTTTACTTAATGTTTCAAATGATTCATGTTTCTTCTTTAAGATTTTTATATCCCACCTGCAATTTCTCCTCCTTCCATTCCTCTAAGCTATTCTTCTCCTGTCTCTCCTAGATCCACCCCTCCTCCATTTTTCTAGATGGAAAAAGCAGGTCTCCAAGATAAGATAGGAAGACAGGAAAAACCAAGATACAATAAGCCAGGCTAAAGCCTTTGTGTTGAGGCTGGACACGGAAACCCTATAGGAGGAAACAAGCCCCAGGAACAGGCAAAAGAGGCTGAGACACCCCAGATCCCACTGTTAGGAGTCCCACAAAAACACCAAGCTAACAGTGAACCTGGTTACAGGCTTTAAGACCCATACAGGCCCCGTGATTGGCATTTCAGTCTCTGTGAGCCCATATGAGCCCTGCTTAATTGATTCAGTGGGCCATGTTCTCTTGGTGTCCTCTATTCCCTCTGACTCCCACAGAGAATCCAGAGTTTCTATCAGAGGTAATAAAGGACTTGCCATGTAGGTGAAAGCCAGATTGAATCTGGAGAACAAGATCTTATTGTTATTTGAGTTGCAAGGGTTTTTCTCAGGAAGCACACTGTTGCCTGGAACTGAAGCAGAGTCAGTAGATATTTTAAAAGCACAACTCAGCCAGCAGCTCCACCAGGAAAATGTCATGGGCATAGCTCTATGTGTACCTCCAATGCTAGGGGATGGAATGGAAGGTACAACTTAGCCCATGCGATGAGACAGAGTGAGCCATGTATGTCCAACTGGCTGAACACACTTTGGGCACAGATGTTGCACAGGGAAGATCTGAAATAAATGGGGGGTCACTATAGTAAGACAATGAGTATCCACCAAGATGGTACTAATTGTAAACAAGTGGCTTGTGCTCAGAGAGTGGCTGAAGGAGAGTAGAGTGATGACTTAGACACAAGAGGAAAGACAAGTCAAGCCAAACTGTCTAAGTGGAAGAGTATAAAATGATGTAAAATGAAAAGTGGAAGAAATCCAGGTCTTTCTCCATGTAAGAGTACAGGCAAATTCTGATTGGCACTGCTGCCACTGTGATACATGAGGTAGGATAGAAAACAAAGACATTGCAGATAGCAATCTCACTGAGTGTTTAGATACCACTTTCTGGTTGTACAACCCTGGGTAAGGTACTAATTTGAATGTGGGTAAACTCAAGTTAGAAGATAAGCATAATACAGGGCAATTGTGAAAAATATTTTGCATGGTTTTATACACATATGTGCATATCTATCTATCTATCTATCTATCTATCTATCTATCTATCTATCTATCTATCTATCATCTATCATCTATCTATCATCTATGTAATCTTCCTTCCTCTCTCTTTCCTCTCTCCTTCCCCCTCTTTTTCTCCCCCCTTCCTTCCTTCCTTCCTTCCTTCCTTCCTTCCTTCCTTCCTTCCTTCCTTCCTTCCTTCCATCTTTTGTAATTTGTAATGTATAATTACAAGGACAGAGAAAGAACACTTAGCATATTCAGACACTACATAAATGGTAGCTTATGATCAAAACACCAAACTGGCATAGTTTACTCTTTAAGATTTACTCTATAGCTAGATAATAAAATCCCAAGTTCAGGTTCAGTCTAAGGGACCAAAAGGATCATTTATTAAATTCATCGGCCCATTTTAAAATCATTTTCTTCTTAACTAGATTTTACATAGTGAATATTTGGTACAGCAAGAACCATATACGTTATCTTCCACCACTGGTCCAGGAGTCTCTAGTCAGAACTTTAACTTGGATTTTATTGCACTGTTTGTATCTCTCAACTTTAAATCCACCTTGGCTCTGCTGCTAATGTAGAAAGTAAATCCTTTATGCATTGAATTTTGTGATCCCTAAGTGAGTGTCCAACCAGTCTTTGAATTATCCACATCTCTTGAGGTCTGTTTACTGATGCACTATGAACTGTATAGTTTTGCTTGAGATCTTTAGGCCACACATTATACCCACTATGTGTTTAAACAATATGATTCTCATGGCTATGAGAGCAACATTCACTGATATTCATTTGTGAAATGCTATTCATTCACTTAACAAAAATTATTTGAAGCTTCTTATGTGCAAAGTACCAACAAGATTGAAAGAGAGACACATGGGAATATATTCCTAGCCTCAAGGATCTTATGTTTAAACATATTGCCTATAGAACAGTAGAAGTATAGCAATTAGACAAGCATCTCTTCCTTTAAAAGACCTCTGCTGTGAAATAATCCTAATACCACTTTGTCAACTACAGAGGAGGAAAAGTCAACGAGGCCTTCCTCTCCCTTCTTTGATATTTGAGTTGTTCCTGGAATGATATTTCATTGCCCTTTGGTAGACTAGCTCACAAAAGCCAAATAATACTTTGTGCAAACTGCAGATATCACTAGAAGGGTGTGTTTGAAATTCTTGACTCAGCTAACTTTTTGTTAAGTGACATCCTCAGGATTAAGGAGGCATCAGGGCTTTTGCAGGAAAATCAGCTTCCGTTTTTTATAAGTCATGGAGGGATTAAAGGAAATTAATTGAGGTCAACAAGATTGTGGTCGCTTTCGTTTGTGAAATGTAGGTCCTGGATTGATTTGTTCTTGTTTGCAGTGGCTAATAGTCACCTACCTTCTGCACTGCCAGCTCCTACCTGCTACTGGGCTGAGGTCTCAGCTGGAAATGGTCTCAGATCATCAGTCACTTATTAAAAGCAAGGAGTTCACACTCACCAAGGGTTCTCCCTCACTTTTCATGGCTGAAGCTGTGGTTGGAAGAAAACCAAAGAGCAGAGTAAAGCCACCAGCCAGTGGCCCTGACCACGTGTGCCCACGTGTGACCACGTTTGCCCACGTGTGAAACACACTTTCTGGCTCTTTCTAGCTATCATTTTAGAACCTGCCTATTTGTAGTTTATGATTTGAATTGTGCCCTCTGATCCTGAAAGCAGAATAATCTTCTCTATCCTCCTACTTGGCCACAAGTCATAATTAGTGTAGATAGATTTCATAAATGTATTTCTAAGAAGTTAGTTGTAAGTTTCTTTCTAATCCTCACCAGTTCCTTTCAGCCCATCCTGAGTAGTCAGGATATCTTAACAGTGCAAAGCAAGCACTGCATTTGTGTCCTGTAGAATTTCACCTTCTTTACCCCCTGTTATGGGAGCTATATTTTTCCATCACAGTTGTACTGCGTTTGAATTTTTGAGTATGTAATTTTCTTTGCTCAGAGTTACGAAACAGAACGCCAATGTTAAATAGACTTAGCTTGATTTGGTCTTGCGTGTCTATTTCTCACTATCCACGAGAAAAGCATGGTCCAGATAGCTGCTGGTGTGAGAATTTTTGAGTAAAGCTAAATTCAATCTGCAGCTTGGCGTGAACCTCATCTATAGTCTAGAACCCAGGAAGGTGATCCCAGATTAGTTCACCACACCGAGCTACAAGCATATGAGTGTGAGAAATAGGTGTTGTTATTATTGTATTCTGGTTTTGTCGTGGGGGTTGTTTGCTGTACAACAGCATCAAAGCAATTGTTTAGATGTTCTCTGTGCTTCAAATCTGATCATTGGATGATATTTTACACTATAGTTATTTCCACAGTATTATGAAAATCCATTAAGTTATTACAGGTAATATATTTAGAATATTATTATAGTGAAAAAACAGTGTCAACGATGATTTTATTATTTGTTTTATATACCTGGCAAACTATATACTTCCAATAGAATGACATTAATAAAGTCGACCAGCATACTTATATCACTTCAGTATGAGGTATCAACATTTACCTAAGAAGGAGGCATAGAAGTAATCATTGTGTAAAGGGTTAACTCATTACCACTAATTACTTTTATCCCAGATCATCAAATCCTGGCAGTGGGGATGGACAAGATGTTTCTCTATGTGGTCCTGTGTCTCACAGTCTACACTCTTGGGCCTGTGCTTTTTATCTCTACAGTAGATTAAGGATGTGGTATTGATGACCTGGGCAGATGCTGCAGATGCTTTTGGTGTCCAAATGATGCCCTTAGGTCCGTTTTAGACACTTGAGCATCTGTGTGGCTCAGCACAAGGTCTTCCTCTATGTGAACGAAGCTTATGCAGCATCTTAGTATGGAAATTGTGGAACACCCCAAGGTCTCGAGAGAAGAAAGGTGATAGATCACATCTTCTATTCCACCAACAAAACAACATTCCATTTTGGTTCAGGTAAAACCGGGTCCCAGTTTCCTACCATGTTATCTTGTAGGGAAATATAACACCAACACATGTATATAGGGAAATAAACTATCTTCTCTACTCAAAACATTCTTTTTTGATCATAAGCTTTTTTCATTTATTTGAAAATATAATATTTCTCATACATTATATTCTGATTACATAGTCTCTGCTCCCTCTACTCCTCCCAGTCCTCCCCCCCCACTTCCTCTCCCATTCTGATTTACTACCTTTGTGTCTCTCCTTACAAAAGAACAGGCTTCTAGGAGATAACAACCAAATATGACAAAATACAAGATGAAGCAAAAACTTTAATATTGACGTTGGAAACAGCAACACAACAGTAGGATAAGAATCCCAGGAGCAGGCAAAAGAATTAGAGACCCACTTGTTCTGGTAGTCAGTGTCCTATAAAAATACTAAGCTAATATCTATAATAATATATGCAACGTACCCAGTTTAGACTCATACGGACCCTGTGGTTGCTGTTTTAGTCTGTGTGAACTCTCATGTGCCCTGCTTAGTTGATTCAGAGGACTGGGCTCTCCTGGTGTCCTCTATCCCCTCTCACTCTTACAATATTTGCACCTCCTCTTCTGTGGGATTCACTGAGCTCTGACAGGAGGAGGAATTTGATCAAGTCCTCCAATTTAGACTCTCTATCTGCATAGTGTTTGACTATGGATCTCTGTATCTGTTTCCATCTGCTGCTTTAGGAATCTTCTCTGATGATGACTGAATAATAGCAGAATATCATTAGCAATCACTTAATTTTTTTAAAGAACCATTTATATTTGGTTTTACTCTAGGTCTCTAGGCTATCTAGTCTCTGATTTGTAGTTACCCAAGTAGTGTTTTGTATGAGTTCCTTCTTATGGAGTGAGCCTTGAGTCAAGTCACACATTGCTTGGCTAGCCCCACAAGTTCTGTACCTCCATCGCCGGAGTGTATTTTGCAGGTAGGACAGAGCATAGCTCAAAAGTTTTCTGGCTGTGTTGGTGTTCACTTTTCTTTTTCTGTAGCCTACATACTACCTTCTGACACCAAAGAGACTGGAACATAGGGGTGAAGGCTCTATGTAGGCACTAGCTCAACTTCTCCATATTCAATGAGTTGTGTGGATGTCATTCTCAGTAATGGGGCCCACTGTCAGCTGGTGACTAGGCATCTGTGTTTGAGGTGATTATAGGTCTAGGTGTTGATGTTTGTAGGTTTGTCTTTGTTGGGTGGGCGTTTTGTTTCTTGGTTTCTATTTCTTCTTTGGAGTTTAAGAGAGTGTAATGATTGTGTATTGCCTGTTTTACTGGCCATCTCAGCTGATGCGTGTGGTCACAGGGAATGCCAACTGGTGTTGAAAACTTAGATGCAGCAATGAGTGGTGGGAGGAAGATTAGGAGGGGATGATCTGTTGGATCCATAGAAAATGTGCATAGAGGGAAGGGAAGCTGTAGCTGTCCATCTGTCACAGTGGTTGAGATGAGACTGAGGGATTGTGTTTTGGGGACACACACACATACACAGAGGGAGAGAGAGAGAGAGAGAGAGAGAGAGAGAGAGAGAGAGAGAGAGAGAGAGAGAGATCTGTGGATAGACTACCTGGTTTTCTGGAAGGCATGGTCTGTGACTTAGTAGGGGCAACTGCTAGACTTGGAGGATGGGATCCTCATACCATTTTAAATACTTCGTTTCTAATAGCAGATATATGCCCCCCCCCCCCCATCACACAAACTCTTAACACTATCTTGGTTCTCTAAAATTTAACTCAGTTCTTTTTCTCTGTACATTGAGAAAGCATCAGATGTCAGAGGCTAGAGGCTCAGTTCCTTAGGTCTTCACCCACTTCTAGATGCCAATTACAAGTTGCGAGGCCCCAGGCCATGCACAGCTTGCATTCAAATTGGCTTAGAACTGAGATTCCCACAGTTTTCTCCTTGAGCTTGATAGTTTACTAGAGCATGTCAAAGATCCCAAGGCACTTTGCTTACCACTATTGCTTTATTACAAGAGCTATTTCAAAGAATGAAGGTAAAGATATACAATCAGTTAGTGTCTTCTAGGAGATGACATACATTAACATATGTGTTCTTGTTTACTAGCCAAGAGACTCCTGAACCCTGTAGTTTGAGGACTTTCA
This sequence comes from Mus minutoides, assembly GCA_902729485.2. NCBI lineage: Eukaryota > Metazoa > Chordata > Mammalia > Rodentia > Muridae > Mus > Mus minutoides. The sequence continues at coordinate 75,884 of LR750272.1, forward strand.
TGGAGGCTAGTGGAGTTGATAACTTCATTTCCATTTCTTACCCCTATCTCCAGAGAATGAGGTCTAAAACTGGAAGTTCTGAGTTTATAATAATGACCTGTCCTTTGGCAAGCAGGCCCCATTCATGAGCCCACCAAGTGTTACTTCTTTAGAATTAAAGATCAGTCAGGAATTCCAAGGTATTTACATGATTTGCACTGGCAACTGAGGGTCATGATCAAGGCAGCCACATTTCATTTGTTTTAATTTATTCTGAGAAATCAGATTCTAGTTGATTTGTATCATATGAGCATCATAGCTTGTTCTTTACACAAATCTGGATGGGAGGCAGTGACTACATGGTGACTGTCTTAGTCAGTGTCCTATTGCTGTGAAGATACACCATAACCACGAAAACTTTTAAAAAGAAAGCATTTAATTGATGCTTGTTTACAGTTTCAGAGGTTTAGTCCATTATCAGCATGGCAGGAATCATGGTTGTGTACAGCCAGACATGGCGCTGGAGGAGCTGATGTTTCTATATACAGATCCACAGGCATCAGGAAGAAGAGAGACAATGGGACTGGCTTGAGAATTTGAAACCCTGAAGCCTAACCCCCAGTGACACACTTCCTTCAGCAAGGCTCCGCCAGGTCACTCTTCCTAACCTCAAACATTCAGATAGCTCTACTCCCCAGTGACCAACATTCAAATAGCTCTACTCCCCAGTGACCCAACATTCAAATAGCTCTACTCCCCAGTGACCCAACATTCAAATATATGGATGCTATTTTTATTGAAACCACCACAGCGACTTGATGTTGTCAATGTTCACATGATATATCTGAGACTGCTGGTGGTATGCCATAGAATACTGTTTTGTGCTAAGTATTTTCTTAAGTATATTTATAACACTCTGAAATAATAAGAATAGTGAATATAGAGAGCAGTAACATAGCTATTATCATTATGCTTAGTATGTACTTACACTGTGGTGTGGTTTTGTGTGACTGGCAGTGCAGTCCTATTCCTATTGGGAATAGGGTTGCTTGGAGAATCTTCTTCTCTAATATAGACATGCATCTAGGAAGGTCAACAGAAGACCACATGTATACCACCAACTACATAACCTTGTAATGGAACTGAAATATTCTTATTCCCAGATAACTCCATGACCATCTTAACAATGTAACACAACATATCACTCAAATGTGTTTATGATAATATTGATGTCATATTTCTAGAAGCCCTGTTAGCATCTAGCTTTAGAGATCCCCAAACATATTCCTATTATCCCACAGCAGTGTGCATTAGCTTCGCTTCTCATTTAGCTACTTTGTCATCTCTCTTTCCCCTACCCTCACTTGTACTTCCTAAAAGTCCACCCAAATAAACATCCCAAATAAACTACTCCCTTCTCTGGGTTCTCTACCAATCTAGACAGAGGCATAACCCACCATTCCTTGTATCACCAGCTGTGCCTCTTATTTGGCAAGGGGCCATGGTCTACTGGTGAGTTTCACATACATTGCCTTCGGTTCTGTAGAATGGGAAGTCAGTTCTTTAGTTCACAAGAGTCTCGGCACCCTTCCCAGATCTACTAATTGCAGATACAGAGCTTCGATGCTATACTTCTCTTTGCCCCAATCCATATAAACCTCAAGTGGACTCCTAGCTTCAGAGACACCCGTGGAGTGGGAATCAGCTGAGACTTCTCTTAAAACTTCATCAGAGACATCTTTTGTATCTTCCTCTCCCAGAGCCATTATTCCAAAGATTATTTTCCAGCAGACCCCTGGCAGATAACTCTGTGGCTCATCATGTGCAGGTATCAGCAGGAGTGTGTGTCCTGAGAGGGCAACCCTAAAAATGGAACTCTGGAACTGACTCCTGCAGCTGGCTTAGGCATGTCATTGCAGGGAATAACTTCAGCGAGTCATGTGGTTCAGGCTTTTACTATAGTCAATGGCTAGGATACATGGGAGCTGGGTGGGATGTCAGTACATGGGAATGCCAGTGGTAGTGCAGAGATTCAGAAGCTAGAAGAGAAATAGTTAATTGTAGGCTCTGAAAGAAGATAACTGTCACTCATACAGTAATCAGTAGAACATAACAGAGACATCAAAGATGGACTTATGGTAATACACAACTGATTTTCAGGGGATATGTTAAAGCAATTCCATTGGGGAAAGATGTTTATGGCTCAAGAGCTCATGACAACCCAAGTGGATAGCTTGTCTGTGTATCTCATGCTGGACTCCACAGTGAGATCCCTATGAGTCTTAGACTTCAATACGAACTCTAAAATCACAAAGCTTCTATATTATAGGAGAGTAATTGGGTGGGTATTTTAGTGACTTCACACTTCAGTAGCAGATGCTCAGGCCTGGGTGACTTTCAAAGGACAGAAAGTTGTTTCTCACAGTTCTGGAAGCTGAGCAGGTCAAGATTATGGCGCTTGCAGTTGGTATTTGGTGAGAGGCTTTTAGTCACATTCTCACATGGCAGAAAATGAGAAGGCAAAACCCAAACTCAAACAACAACAACAACAGCAGCAGCAGCAGCAGCAATAACAATGACAACAACAAAACAAAACAAAAACAAAAAAAAAAAACATGGAATCTCTTTGGTAAGCTGTATCATAAAATTGTTTAACCATACTGTGACTTACTTATTAAGATCTACAATTGTCAACACTATTATATTGGGGATTAAACTCCCATATTAACTGGAGGAGGCTACTCAGACCACCTCAGTAGAAAAGATGTCTGAAATAGGATTAACAAGAATAATTTCTAAAAAACAATCTGTTGCATTTTCTTGGGATTAGACACACCTATTTACAATTACACATAAGAACATAACTGGAAAATGAAAATAATGGACTGTGATAAAATATAAATGTACACTAAACACAGGCCTGAATCTATATAAAGGGATTTTTACTCAAAGTAAAAGGTTCTCAGTCAAATTTCAGATATCTAAGACCCTTTAATAAGCACAAAACAAACTTGCTTGACACATTTGTCTTCCAGGAAGTAAAAACGTAAAGCTGTAGCTAGATACTGACTCATACCACTAGAAGGGTTAAAATAAAGAAATATGTAAGTTGGAAAGGCTGAGCCCATAAAGTAGTAAACACCTATCACTGGAGAGGAAGGAGAATGGGGCAGACCACCTAAAATATGGCTGATTGGTTTCTTACACAGAGAAATGTAACTTCTATGACTTACAGATTATACAGTCCAATTTTGACCAAGGAAAATAAATGGGTAAACCTGAAGAGACTTGACAGCAGCTTCCTAGCAGTTCCTTTCACAATAGCCAAGTGCTAAAAACTAGCCAACTAACTTTTCATCAGCAGGAGAGTGGACAGATCTAGTCTAGTTTGTTTGTATAGAACCTTTCTATAATAATAATGAATTTAGCATTGCTCTGTGGATGGATGAGTGCCACAACCACCACAGCGAGGGAAAGAAGGCAGGCAAGGTGAAACTACACTGCAGAGAAATCTAGAAGGACCACACGTGACACAGGGTGAGGTCACAGTAGCAGTCTCTTCCTCCAGTGGAATTTCTATGTATTGATAAGGGTGTGTCTGTGTGTCTACGGTCACTTGTCAGCTCATTGAGTTGTAATAGTAAAAACTAGAGCATTTAAATGTCTGTGAGTTTTATATGTCAACTCAATAAAAGTTTATAAAATACAGAAAGGATACCAAGGACTTTAGCATAAAAGGGAACACAGTCTATTTTCAACTTTAGGAGCTTCCACATTCTTCATGTTGTATTGTTTCTTCCAGGAATAATTATATCAAAGAGTGTAGCAACAGGAATAAATTAATGTTAGAAACTTCTAGTCCAGGGGTTGGAAAGAAAGCTCCACTGTAAAGAACATGTACTGCTTGTTTGGGACTGAAGTTCAGTTCCTACCGCTCACAGTTGGACGGCTTACAAAGAAGTGCCTGTAAATCCAGCCCCAGAGCACCTGATTATTTCTTCGGATCCTCTAGGCTCTGCACCCACAACTACCTGAACTCCCACAGAGACACAGAGACATAGACACAAAATTAAAAATAAATCATAAAAGAATGAGTACTTAAATTCATTCAGACATTACAATTAGAAGTACAAACCAAAATGAGCATGCAAAGTTATTCATCACAGTTATAGCTATACTAAAAAAATAAAATGCAAAAATGCTCAGAAAAATTACAGTCCACTCCTGCATGAATTATATCACAGCTACAAATTAGATGACATATCATGAAGGAATATTAATAACCAGTAAACACCACTTAATAATGTAGACTATAGAATGGTATGAATATCCTTATGTCAGCCATGCAAATAATACCTAAATGGGAAACTTCACAATATGCACATATTGTTTCTAGGATTGTGCATGACTTTTCATATTCTTACATTTTTTATGTTTCTATTGTGATCATCCAAAATAAATTATGTGAGTGTTACAAAATTTTATAGTAAATCGAAAGTCACATGGTTCATATCTGAACTTTCATTACCCTTTTGTTTTTTTAACATGCTTATATTTTTTGAAATTAAAATATAGTCACTACATTTTTCTTTTCCCTTTCTCACTCCAACTCTTCCCACTAACTTACTGCTCTCCCACCCTCCCCCTTCAAGTTGTTTATAAGGGCAAAAGAAACCCACCGAGTCTTGGAAAACAGCTCCTTAGTTGTCGAAGGGAGCGGATACTGAATTAGATTATTTTTCCTTCCTGATAAAAACCAGTCCCTCTTTCTCCTTCTGGCATTCTCAGCCATCTCTCTTCTCTATCCAGCTCCAATTCTGCTAGTCTGTGAACCATGAAGAGCAGCGACGCTCTTTAGGAGATGGCTGGCAAAGGCTGGTATCACTAACACCCAGGCCATCATGGGAACACATTTCATTTGGCTCCGTTTTTTTTAGTCTGCAAACTTGCTTTAATCAAAAATTGGAATCAGTGTGATAAGAAGTCGAGTACATCTCAGTCTCACTGTTTGATATTTTACTAAAATTAAGTGAGCTCAGAATCCTGTAAGCAATCACTCCGGCCCGATGTGTTTGGGTGCACTCACAGGCACGCACCAGCTCGGTGGTTACTGTAGAGAAACAATCTATAGCATTTGATCGCTTAATGAGACCCAGAGCAATGAATAATTACATGTAGAAAGAGTTTCGGGAGAGTGAAGGAGGAGATGTCAAAACTATTTCCACCGAGTTTTATTTTATTTACCCAAAAGCAAATTCAAAGGTTGTTACAGGACAGTGCACAGAAAACAGCGCTGTCAAGGGAATCTCCTATAGAAAAGGCTGCCTCGCTGGCTTTGCGGGCTTTGCGGCCGTTGAGCCCACAGTAGAAATGCATTCAATTCCACACAGTAATAGTGCTTTAATAACAGATGAAAATATGTTTTATGGTGTGTGTTGATAACTAAATGCTTATCCTATATATAGAAATTCAAATAATTGGAATTTCTCATAGCTAGCATCCAGTTGAGCCCGCTGGAGAATACCTTGATATAGAAGGTTAAAATCAATAGACTGTGTTTTGGTTATTTTTTCAGAAGATGTCTGCTGTATGGTTAATATACTATATTTGTATTATGGGCTCTGGTTCCTGTAAATCTGAGGTCTCTCTTACTTGAATGAATGAGGAGATAAGCAATTGAATTTGAAAGATACTTTATGCAACAGAAAAGCAATTTTGTTCCTGGTTATCAGAGGGCAAGAAGTGAACTAGAAATTGAATGCAAAATATTTTTAACCCTTGAGATTCCAGTTTGCTTTGGTCCCACTAAAGATTATATTTTTCAACCCATCTCAGCCCATGTGTGATGTTCACGCAATATTTTGCTTAAATTTCAACATGTTTGGAGTGATTAATGGGTATGGAATACAGGAATTTGTTTTTGAATTCCAATATGGACACACACACACACACACACACACACACACACACACACATTTGTAGAATGTTGTATTGCTCTAAGTTGGGAACTTTGTAATGGATTGGTGATTCATAATTGTTTGTGAAGTTCTTGGTGCTGACATGAGAAGGCTGGCAACTTCCCATGACATTTTAAGATGAGACTATATCTGTACAATTCCATTCTTCTTCCTAAATACCTCTAAAAATAATAATGACTCAGCAGTTGGGCAGATGGTTCAGTGGGTAAGGCCATTTCTATGCTGGGCAAGTATAGATGTCTCTTATCATCCCAGGGCTCAAAAGATGGAGAGAACAAATCCCAAGATAAGCCTGAGTAACTGGCTGGATCAGCAAGCTCTGGGTTCAAGCGACAAACTCCACCTCAGATGGAATAAGAGATTTTTATGACATATTCTACCTTATATATACACAGCAGTAAGCATGTGTATGAGCACCCCTGTACGGGTATATGTGAACATGCCTACATACATATGTAGAAGTCTCACACACACATTTCTGTGCCTAAAATATTCTGTATTGATTATTCAATAATATAACTGACATTGCATTTTATACAATATTTCAGAAAACCACAGCATGCCAAAGCATGATATACTTGATTTATTAGCCTATATACCACTTGTATTAGCCACCCTCTAAGACAGGTGTCATCGATTTTCTTCTTTCAGTGTTGATGTCCCTGTGTGGTTTCCCTCACAGTGTTTCAGCATTGGCTTTTGTGACAGATAGTATCCTGGAAAAGTAAAAGTGATAGTAGTGTGTGAGTACTGAGGCTAGGCTGTGTAAGACTTTGCCACTGCCCACAATACAATGCCTCATTCTTGAGTATAGGAAGGAGGAGAACCTGAGTTTAGATTCCCAGCAACCATGCAAAACCCAAGCATGGCTGTAACCCAACATTTGCAGGGTGAGGTGGACCCAGGACTACTGGGGCTTGCAGGATGATAACCAGAAATACTACTAGCTTTAGGTTCAATTAGACATCTTATCTTAAGGGAATAAAGTAGGTCGTAATAGAGATAGTCATATCCTCTGGCTTACACACACACACACACACACACACACACACACACACACACGTGTGCACACACACACAGAGGTGGGGAGGTCTACCTGAACGAATATCATGGGCTCATGGGTTCTTTGCTATATGCAGCTCCTTCTTCTGTGAATTCCAGTTAATTAAAAATACAGATTTGATTTCCTGGGTTATGCTACTCCATAAACTAAGAAAAGCAGTCCTGGAGATGTCCCTCCGTCATTCACTTGGCTCTTGCATCACTGCATTCTTCTTCCCATGGAAAAACCACCAAAACTTGGTCTCAGAATAGACCTGTGGTGTTCTCACCGATGTTAGTTTCCAGTGTTTCTTTCCTCTGTTCACGGGGTTCTGTCTTCCAGGAATTCCCTGTTGGAATTTTCTATTATCTACTGGTGATCCTTAATTACTGGTTGGATTCCTTCCCTAACTTTTCTATCGTTTATTTAATTCATTGAAGTAAATTCTATTAATAAGGCAGGATCTCTACCTTTAAAACAGAGACAGGTGTCGGCCATGGTTGTACAGACTCTACATTCTGATTCTTATAGCCAATAGACATTGATTGCCACAGCCAACTTCATTTCCCGTTCTGCTAACACTGGACCTTTCACTGTGGGGAGAGTTCCTCATTACTCGCTGATGGATCCCAGGAACAAACTATAGTTGGTTGTGTTAGGATTTTTGTTGGTGTGATAAATTGTAGGTATAGACAATTGAGAAGGACAGTCTTAGGTTTTGGCTGGTTTGGTGGTTTCAATTCATAACCTTTAGGGCCATGATGAGACAGAACACCCTAGCATAAAAGCCACTTGCTGCCACAGCTGACAGGAAGCAGAGGGACAGAAAGGCATCAGGGACTAGGTACAATCCTCAAAGAATTACCCATCCTGACCTTTCTTCAGCTAGGCTCCCATCTCCTAAAGTTCAATGCTTTCCACACATAGCTACACCAGCCAAGGGTTAATCACTCACTACATGAACTTCCGAAGGACAGTTCACATTCAAATCACCATTGTTACCAATAATAATCCAATCCTTCAGGCCCAGCTTATTCAAATTTATGTACTTAAATATTCTCACTCTTGTTTTCATCACTTTATAGCCAAGGTGGAAAAGCACTGGATAATTTAAAATCTACAATAGAACAAATCTTAGAAGACTCAGAGTTAGTTTTATCAAGTAACAACCTGGATATTGATCGTTGTAGCCTGTAGAGGAAGGTTAGATTTCTCATGATGGTTCACCAGGGAAGGCTTTTCAGAGAAAATTGTATTTTGAGTTTGATCTTAAATACACAACAAGATTGGATAGTCCAATAGAGGGAGAAATTTGTATTGCATGCACACAAAAAGATAGTGTTGGGTAGGGTTTGTCTGTGGGACTGTGAGTTTAGCTGGTGGTTTGAAGACAGTGGTGGGTGGAATGTGGTCATCAAATCAAATAATAGATTCAAAAGAATTTTGTAGGCCTCAAACTATCCTAGGTATATGGCAAAGTATTATTACAATACTAGAGACTGTGGTGGTGGCATGAAATAATATTTGATATGGGGCTTTGTTATTGTTTTCAAATAAAAGATTCTTTTTTTGAAGATCATTGCTTTGCTTAAAGTTCCCCTTCCAGTTCCATTGCCTGTAGCTATCTTTCTTATTGACATCTTTGCAGCCACCTCGAGTACAAATGGTGAAACTGAAGAAAAAGCCCCCATGTTTTGCTCTCACTTTAAAGGTTCCTCATCTCTTCAAGAGTTTAGACTTCTTATAACTGTGTCTACTCCACTCCCAGCAGGCTACCTAGCCCGGAGGTTTGTTTGCCTCTCAGCGGGGATTTGTTTACCACCTAGTAAGAGCAGAGTCAAGAAGATAAAAGCCAATCATGGAAGTAGAAAGACAGTGCCAGATAGAGAATACCAAGAAAATAAGATTAGAAGCATCAGGGCTCAACCAGGGTTGACTCTAGCAATACGGTGACCCTGGGAAGCCTGCTGCACACATGTGCTATACTACTTTATTGTGAAGGCTATTAGAGATTTGTCACATCTCCTAACATCACTTGTGTCTGCCAAACACGAGATATTGAACTTTAGTGTTTAAAAACTCTCCTTTGATTTCATTTATCTCATGCCCCCAAATATTCTCTCTCATGGCTCCCACTTCAGGTTGGCTGTTTAGACTCAAGGTGGGGTGATATCTGACTTGGGTGGATTAAGAGTTAAAAAGATACACTCCATCTTTCTGTGCAGATATAATGAGGTTGATAACTAGTATGGATTTTCAGTAATTTCAACAATAGACCAAACTGAAGGTACTGTAAAGTCTTACTCTGACATCTGACTTATTTTTAGCAATAGTTTATTCTGTGAGAATTGCTGCTCTGATGACAGGGTGGGCTTTGTTAGTTTTCACTAATTAGAGTAGCCAAATAGCCAGCAATTCTAGCTTTCAGAGTGTGAAAATGAAAGGTTTCAATGTAGGAGTATTTATAGGCTAATGCATACTGTGTTTTCTAACTTAGGAAAATGATAAAGGTGGTTGAATTATTTTGCTCCTGAAGTCACTGAATATCTATTTTTAGCCATCCCAGAGTCTCTGAACAGGATACTTCTGATCTTGCTAATTCACTTGAATGCAGAGTGAGATAAATGCCTTACGAGTATTAAAAAATTATGTGTGTGTGTGTGTGTGTGTGTGTGTGTGTGTGTGTGTGTGTGTGTGTATGTGTGTATAATTGAACTGGTTGTTTATGACTGGAGGCAATTACTTATTGGTTAGACAGTTTGTTTATAAATTATACCAAGGAATAAAAAGGGTGAATTCTCCAAAATATTTTCACCTGAAATTTGTGATCATGCAACATCATTAAAATATATTAATGAATCCTTCATTCAACAGACATTTATTGACACCTATGAATTTTTAATATCCATATTAGCCAGAGGTATTTTTCAAATACTAACATCTAGGAATTACGTAGAGTACGATGGACCAAATGCTACAGCCTAACAATAGGTAGGTAATTATCTTTCCGAGAAAACCAATGTGGTAGTTTTTGCACTGTTGGAGGAAAACATTTTAGTTTATTGGGAGTTCCCAATAAATGTCATTCAGGACAGGGAATCAAGAGCAGTCCCTGCAAAACCACAGAACACTGAGAACAAGAAGAGCTCCTGGTTAGTGACTGTTTATGACTCTTTTATAAGTTGCTGCTGTATTTGAAAGCCTCTAGGCAGACTGTATAGACATTCCAGAGATTTGAGGTGAAACTGGCCTGGTGGAAAGGTGTCTGTGTCCTGTGGCATTTATGGGAGGAGTCTCAGGGATGGTTGGAGTTTATTAACTACCTTGAGGGACTTCTTCCGCATCTTTTTTAGGGACCCAATTCTGCCCTTTATATCTTACTAACCTTTTAAACTTCAGCCTTTTCTCCCTTCCAATTAATTTTTAAAATATTTCTACAAGAAACTGCATTGCCAAACTCCTACTTGGACTCAAAAATTGAAATAACTTCTCTTATGCACTGAAGATTGACCTGAGGCATCTTACTCTTTTTTTTTTCCAACTTATGTTCATTACTTGCTAGTGATTTATACTCCTGTCAAGTGGACAGGGCATAACCTACTCTCTGCATACTTCCTTCCTTCTGATTCTAGGGAGTCGTGTATTCACCTCACAGGAGTTGTGTTTAGTAACTTGGGTATTATATCGGATGTTGTTAGTGCAACAACAAATAGCTAATCTATAAAAGGAACCTAGATCCTAAATAGATTGTATGCATATAAGGAAACACAAGACAAAAGCAAGTACTGTCAGGTGAGAATGATACATAATGATGTAGGAGCCCAGAGGAAGGAATAAGTCTGAGATGCTCAGAAGGCTTTGAATGACAAATGACACTGGGAAAGCATGGGGAAGTGGTCATTTGCATGCATGCATGTGCACACACACACACAAGTGTGGTTAGGAAATAGGATCTTGGTAAAGTTTTAGAGCTTACAGTAAAAAATTAAGCACAAGGAAGGAAATAATCAGAACATATTGAGGCATATTTTTGAATAGAGATGAACTGAGGGATTCTCTGGATCAGAGATTCTCTGGATCAGCGGTTCTCAATTCAATCTTCTTGATGCTGTGACCCTTTTTTCCCCCCTCCTTCCGGTCAACCCTGCTTGCTCCAGCGGCCCTGCTTGCTCTGGCTGGCCCTGCTCCCTCCAGACGCACCAGAGGAGGGCATGAGATCTCATTACGGGTGGTTGTAAGCCACCATGTGGTTGCTGGGATTTGAACTCATCACCTTCGGAAGAGCAGTCGGGTGCTCTTACCCGCTGAGCCATCTCACCAGCCCGGCTGTGACCCTTTAATACAGCTCCTTATGCTGTTGTGACCCACACCCATAAATTATTTTCATTGCTACTTCATAACTGTAATTTTGCTATTGTTATGAATTATGTAAATTGTTGGTTTCCAGTCAAAAGTCTTTGGTGTCAGGCCTCATTTTAGAAAACTACATGGGTACCAAGAGTAGATGGACATATGGTCAGGACAGACAGTACTGTCTTTGTTTGGATAAAGATGCAATTACTTTTTGTATTAGCCATTTTATGGATGTTGGCAACAATACTGTACCACAGACCCAGATCAGGTAAAAGATTTTTATTTGTTTATTTATTTATTTTTTTACATTTGTTGGTTGTGTGGGTATGAGTGTGAATATGCAAGCCACAGTGTATCTGCAGAAGTCAGAGGCCAACTTGCCAGAGTTAGGTCTTTTCTATTATATGTGTGCAGTGATGCTATTCAGATCAAGCTGACAGCTGGATCCTCCTGGATCCACACAACCATCTCACCAATCTAATATAAGTTGTAAGGAGAGCTCCTTTTGGCTCCAGTTTATGGAGGTACAAGGTTAGGGGCTACATTTCATGATAATCATAACCTCAGAGTCCTAAAGTAGCATTGCTCATGCCTGTGTGTGTGTGTGTGTGTGTGTGCGTGTGTGTGCGCGTGTGCGTGTGTGTGTGTGTGTGTGTGTGTATGTGTGTGTGTGTGTGTGTGTGTGTGTGTGTGTGAGAGAGAGAGAGAGAGAGAGAGAGAGAGAGAGAGAGAGAGAGAGAGAAAACACTTTTTCCTTCATACTCTGAAGCTTTCAAGAGTGGGAGTACCACTTCAATGACTTTAATTTTAATCAAGATTTCACCTCAGACTACCATAGTGGGATCAAGTTTCCTCTCATAAGATCCAGTGTGAATTTGGTGTCAAACCATATTCAAACAGAAGCACTGTTCTGCCACATGGAACCTAAATATCTACAAGTTGCTGGTCAGTTCTCTAGTCCCTTGTCTTTCTATGCAGCATTTGTTGTGAGACTATTCCTACTTGGTTAGTTTCTCTCATTTAAAGCAAAAATTCCTCACCATCCTGATTTTCTGGTATCTTCATTTTTTTTTAACCCACATATCCCTTGACTTTCTAGGGCTGCTTATTAAATGTAAATGCATTTTCATACTTATTTTCTAACTTTGCTGATTGTTGTTTTATAAGGGCAGAGGNTTGTAAGTGTAGTAATTATTCTAATGGTAGAAACTGTTGTCTTCTGACCAACCTGGTGTTTTAGGCTGGTATTGGTCCCTCAGGAATACACTCAGAACTATCATTTTGTGCCTTTGTCTAAACAGATTCCAGCTGCAACAATGATCCACACTCTCACCTGAGTCATCTGGTGAAGTTCTTCTAGATACCTTTATTGACCATAAGTTAGAGGCAATGCTGTCACCATAGCAAAGGAAGGACTTTCTTCAAAGCCTAGCAGATAAGCACATGATTTGTGTGGCCATGTGATAGTATCTAAATACTCTCTTTTCTATTTAAGTTTAAAGAAAGACAAAGAAAATATCCAAAGACACTACTTAGAAATCTTTATTAATGGCTCCTGAGATCTAGGATCTGGTATATCTGATTTCAAGCCAAAAGAAAAGAAATTTCTATAGATGGGTTATTAAAGCAGCCTGTGGCGGAGGAGGAAGAGGGTGTTCCAGTTAGTGACCAGATAGCAGGATAAATAGTAGGAATGAAGTCATTTGTTTAAAAGAATCCATGCTTCAACTTCTTGAAAACACAGAAGCGGCTTAAGTCAGGGAGTCTGCTGTGCTGTGTTCTCTCCAAATGCGGAAGCTGCTGAGGCAGAGCTGAGAACAGAATTCTAGAGGAGAGACAGTGCCCATACGCAATGCAATGTTCCAACTGAGTGAGAAGAAGAGAAATTGTCCAACACCTGCCAGTTCAAGAATATGATGTGACTCCAAGGTAAGCTTGGTTTCTTATGCACATTCACCCACAGCCTCCACAGAGTGGTGAACTCTGCCCAGGTAAGCAGAGACACCCTCTCCGCCCTATTCCTTGACTCTATGCCACTGCTTACGGTGGGAAGCTGAGAAGATAGGTACAAGGGGCTACAAGCGAGGTGGAGCTGCTAACAGTATTTGGTACTTAGTAAGTTAATTATTGAAAGAAGACAGGTACCCAGAAGATTAATTGCCCAGAGAACATCTTAACAGACAGTGTTAAAGGGAGTAGAGCAGGGTGAGCTGGGGATCTGGCTGTGATTTTCTGAATGCAGAGAAAAATCTGTATCATAGTTGCTTCACCTTTCTCATTCTCAATGTTGTAAGTTTTCAAAGAAACATTAATAGAAGGACAGACTACACTCTCCCCTAGGCTCATTTACTGTACAACACAACTATATCCACTGCTCTCTCTGATATATGTACTTAGATGGAGTCTATAGCATTGATAATCAACAGACTAAGGGTTCCAACTTCACTGCAGCCTGTTGTCTAAAAACCGATGTTTTACCTCATTACTTAAGAATCTCGAGCTCCGCTGTCATCATTGTAATGTAGGTGTGAAGGAAGAGAACGGAGGGCTCTCCATCATTAGTGTTTTAAAGTTTTCTGTGGTCCAGCAGGTTCAACCTGACCTAGGAACTTGTTCCAATTTTCTCTTCTCTGATTTAGCAAAGGAAAAATCTAGATCTGGGAGCCAGAAGCCTACCTGCACCTTAGTAAGCCCGCCAAATGATTCTAAAGTATGTTAAACATGAAAAGCGCAAGATGAACCATTAAAACTAATTTTATTAAGCTGTGTATTAGTTAGGGTTTCTATTGCTGTGATAAAATAGCTGACCAAGGCAATTTATAAATAAAAGCATTTATTTGGGTCAGTGTAGAATAATTTTAATCCAGCTTGTTGCTACTCTAGCAAGGGACCATATCCAAAGACCGTCAAGGTCTGTGTGATCCAGCTGGAAGGACACATTATTAATCCCTCTGGCTGGAATACAGACATTTCCTTTGTAAGGTTAGCTTCTAGAAGGAAGCAGCCATATTTGAAAGTGACATCTAATTGAGGGGCAGACAAAGTGATAAAGCAGGGAAAGATTTCATAGAATGAGTCAGAGATAGGAGTCACCCAACTCTTAGGAGAACAGATTGTAAAGAGAGGCTACTTAAGAAGAGTGCAGAGAGAAAGAGAAAGAGAAAGAGGAAGAG
>LR750272.1:91484-136914 GCA_902729485.2 Mus minutoides
TGGAAAGTTCCAGAGGAAAGCTTTGTTTTCAACTGTGGGTGTGACGCTCCACTTACCAGAAGGAACTGTATCAAATATTCCTTTGCTGGAAACAATGATTAAAGGCATCTTTTCATTTGATTCTTTAAAAAAAAAAAAAAGGATGCAAGCTGAAGCTGTTCTCTCTCTCTCTCTCTCTCTCTCTCTCTCTCTCATAAAAGACCAATTGTGCAAGGTTGTTTAACCCTCAAGAAACAAATGGTACAGTATGACCTTGGTGCTGGCTGGTTTTACAGGAGCATAGACAACTGATGCATGGTGTATCATCCATCCACACACACCATGGTCACGAATTAGTTAACAGTCTACATAATCTTCATGTGCTGCTCTAAGATTTCAGGTATTTTAAATCTAAATGAAGGCACTTTGCTTATCCTGTGTAAATGGAACTTACAAACAGAACTGCAATTTCATTTAATAGCTATAAACCATTACTCTAATGGTTTGACAAATACCTATGAGGATAGACTGCAATATTTCATCCAAGAAAGGGCTGAATATTAAATAAATGTAACCTCCCAATGGGTTCTACTTTAACCTCCTACTAATTTTGGAGGGAGGACTTAAGAGCTGAAAGCATTTTAGAGTAAATGTTAGGGGGCGGATGCGGCAGGTTCTGAGGTACAGATTAGCACTTTACCCTGGTAATCACAAACCCTTTTCTCACCTCCCATACCTTGAAGCTCATCACCTCACCGTCATAAAGTGTAGAACTTAACTCAGGATTTAGGGATGCCATCCCTTCATGGCTGACATTCTGTCAGGGCTTTCAACCATTAGCTAATTCCCCTCTTCCTGGTTCATACTTACCACATCCCTTGGAAAAACAAAACCAGTATTTACCATGTATAGATCTCCTCCAGGACGAGAGCAATGCATACCACAATGCCATACAAAGTGTGACTCATCTTTCTATGGAGAGAGATTATATCCAGCATCTGGAGTCACTGACTAAAGTATCCTCAAGGGATTTTTTTTTCTTCCAAAAATGACAAAAGCTTGTAGGTTAGAGACTGTGAAGGTTGTGTGGCTCCAGAAAATGATTTCTGTAATTACCTTCTGTAATTAAGGCAAACTTTGATGCTGCCTGATTATAGAGTGGGTTAAAAAAAAGTATGTGTGGGGGGAACAACTCTCCAAGGACGACGATGTGCACAAGGAAATGTTGTATGAGACATGGACCGAGTGAGTTGCATGCTGGGTGGTACACTGCAGACGTAAATTCATTTGATTCATGAACTTTCCCCCACCTGAGGGCATGTCACTTGTAAGTACCACGTGTGATTATTTATTCTGATGTAAGGGTGGGGGCCTTTGTGAAGATCACAAAATTGATCATGTTGGTAATAACCCAAGCAAAATAATAGCAACTGCGAACCCTTTAATTATAACTGACTTTGAAAAAAAATCTGAAACTGCTTGTAATGGTTGCTTTCATTCTGTAGTTTTGTTTTGTGTTTGACAAGAGGGAAAAAAAAAAAAAAACGTGCTGAAAGCTGCTGATTATCCAGAAGCAATTACCAGAAAAACCAATCAAAAGGCAATTTGGATTTTTAGAAAAGTGTGACTTATCAATTTATCCAATGGAGTTTTTTCTTTTTTCCCCTATTTCTAGCTAATTGGATGTGGTTTAAGAAATCATTTCACAAGAACACCGGTTTAAAAAAAAAATACTAAAATGGACCAATAAGCCAGACCAGAGACACGTCTGTCACTGTCAGAGCGATTGTCCTGCCACTACACCTATTTATTCCCTGAGACTCTTGTGTATTTCCAGATTTTCTTGTGCTCAGTGGCTGTATCTGCAGCCCTTCATTCAGCAACAAAGCAGGAGCAGGGTGCAGAGCTGTGCTGTGCTGAAAAAAAAAGGTATCCCGGTGAAAATGTTAAAAATTATGTAATATTTCTTCAGACCACAGGTAAGAGATATGAATGCATATAATGAACAGATCTGAGACAGATATTAATTCCCCTTGTATCATTATGAAGATTTAAAGAAAAATAAACAGTTCATGAAGCACCATCTTCCTCCCTCTCACCTCCCTGAGCCCCACCAGCAGACCCTGGATCCCTGGATATGCCACACGTGACATGTCTATAACGTTGGAACAGCAGTAGCTACTAGAACCCACTCAACTCTTTATCTATCTATCTATCTATCTATCTATCTATCTATCTATCTATCTACCTACCTACCTACCTACCTATCTATCTATCTATCTATCTATCTATCTATCTATCTATCTATCTATCTATCTATCTATCTATTGTATATATATATATATATATATATATATATATATATATATATATATATATATATATACATATTGCAAATATCATAGCACTTAAATCTTCAAACATTTTCTCCAGACAGCTTGAGATTCTTGTGCACATGTACATAGTCATGTAGACACATTTCCATGTATTTGAACACACAGACACACAGACACACACAGACACACACAAAGACACACACACAGACAAGACAGACAGACACACACACACACACACACACACACACACACACACAATCATTCACACACACAAGCCATTTCAGAGAGTGTTTCCCTCTTATTATTGGGATAGATAAGCTATAGGCAATTTCCTTTCCTTTGTGGCATCCACAGGTACATTTTTTGGAAGGCTCTTGTGATACCTGAAAGATGTCCTGCGTTAAGGGACAGAAAGAATGTGGCAGAGAAGGGAGTACGAAGGAGAGAGACAGGGAGTGAGGGGAGAGAAGGAGCAAGGGAAGACAACAAGAAAGGAAAGGACAGACCGAAGGAAGAATGCCCAGCAACCTTTGCGGTCCTGAAATAAGCTTTGCTCTAGAAAGGTCCCAAGGGCGTGAGTGTACAATTGTTCGCCTTTCAATATTCTATTTGTGGGAACATCTTTTCATTGATCTCTGTCTGTATGTATGTCCTGGCAGTGTGCCGTGTTAATTTGTTTTTGAGATATAGATCCCATAGTGTTGTCGACACTTGCGCTTCGCATTAAGAGTCTTCGTAAAGCTGTTTTGACTTCGTTGGAGGCAGACTCACACCTGCTACCGTAGATGGAATTCCAGATACATCCAAACAAACAAATGAGACATGAAAAGTATTTCCAATGAAGTTGACTTCACAGGGGAGATACGTTTTGTTCTGACATGTATGCATGCTTCAGCTTTACTGACAAGTTCACGGACCCTTAAAGCTACTTATCATGCTCAAAGTAAAGTGAGATTTTCACATTCATTTGTATTGCTGAAATGGAAAAATTAAAGAAAAATTTGAAATTAAGATTTGGCCTATTTATTTATTTAAACATAAATAAGGTATGATCAGAATTGTTTTTTAAGGTTATTGTTTTGGAGTAGTATTTCTTGCATGTTATTAGTATAAATGTTACTATTTCTTTATTTTTATTATGAGTGTGTACTGTATGTGTGTGCTGCATGCGCACACACGCTCCTGTGTGTGTGTGTGTGTGTGTGTGTGTGTGTGTGTGTGAGTGTGCTCCTTTGAGGGTTCAGAATCAAGAGGAGGAGGTACCCTGTCTATCAATCTCCTTAGATTCCTTGGAGACAAGGTCTTTCACTGACCCCAGAGCTACACTGGCAGCTAAGGAGCTCTTCCTATCTCTACTCCCCATATCTCTAAGGCTACAAGCACATATAGTTTGCTCAGCGTTTTGTGTGGATTCTGGGGATTTGAACTCATGTCCAGTGATTACGTAAGTGCTTCTAACCACCGAGCTCCATCCTTTGCCCACAGTTTATAAAAAAAAAATGTAAAATTATATTTTTCTTTTTTGCATATTTTGTGTGCTTAGTGTGTGAATGGGTGTGCACATAATACGTTGCACATGTGAAGGCCAGAGGGTAGTTTGCTAGAGTCGTTTTTCTTCTTCCATCACCTGAGTCCAGGGAATCAAACTTGGGTCATTAGAGTTGGCAGAAGGCCCTAGAGCCACTGAATTATCTTGCTGACCCCCAAGGAGATTTGGTAAAGTCACTTCCTGTTATCCTCTCAACAAGATATCTTTTCCTCATGTCACAGATAAAGTAAGAGAGGCTGAGAGAAACCTCACGATCCATCCATGGATTGCAGTGCCTGTCAACTGACTCAGTATTCAGACTAATTCTGAGTGCTCCAGGTAGCATACATAGGAATTTAAGTCTCTCTGGGTGGTTGAAGGAAGCGGGAGTTATACTAAGTGCTTGTATTATTGTCTCCCAGGTGTGGCCTCATGTGCATCAAGTATGCCTTTTCTGATATCATCACAGCTTGCTTTATTTTTAGGGTGAGTCAGTTTGATATATATATATGTCTATGGAAGAAAAAGGAAATTAAATCTTTAAAGACTCTTTATAGAAGATTAAGGAAACTATTGTGAATTCACATGTGTGGGTAAAGGAAATGTTAATTAAACTACATTTGAAATTGGAGTCAGGTAGGTCCTTCTCTTGTTCTTCTTTCTGAGGTATTTTTCCATCACTGTTTTTGCTGGGAGTAAAGACATTGATTTAGCTCGACTTTTCAGTGGGCCTGAAGTGCTGGTCACATTAGGCCAGCTATAAAGCAGGTAATTTATTTAGAGATGGCCAGAGAAGGCTTGTTGTTAGAGAGCATCAGAGATACTTGATGGATATGTACATGCTTCAAAGACATTTTTTTTTCTTTTTCTGTCTAGCAAAGTACATCTCAGATTTTCAAAACAAGGTGCTCAGGGAAAATGACACTATTTATAGGGAGTCTCCACTTCCCACTCTGCCTTCGCTTAGCTCTTCTCTGCCCTGTCTGCTTGCCCCGGTGGCTTGTGGGTACCTGAGGTATGTAGAGACGCGTAGCTGTGGTACACAGCCAAGAGGTTCGGATGCTTCTGCTTTGTTTGACTGAGAGTACTATTTTTTTTTCCAGAAAGCTGCCAAATGAAAACGTGGTCCTTTTCCAAGTTAGCCGTTGTAAAGCCTTTCCTTGAATTCACTTTCTGTTCATTTCTTTCATGCCTACAACTAGAAACGTGTCCA
This sequence comes from Mus minutoides, assembly GCA_902729485.2. Taxonomy (NCBI): domain Eukaryota; kingdom Metazoa; phylum Chordata; class Mammalia; order Rodentia; family Muridae; genus Mus; species Mus minutoides. The sequence goes on from LR750272.1 coordinate 96,541, forward strand.
CAGAGGGAACAGTAAACTACCTCGTTGGGTAGACTAGCTTATGGATGCTTGTGGTCCAAGCGAAGATGTTACAGTATGAGGGTAACATTGCTCAGCTCACACTGGATTCTTCGTAGGCACCTTATTAAACAAAACCAACCCAAAGTCCATCTCAGTGTTTGATCACAGCTGGATGTAGCCTATGTGACTCAGGGTAAGAAAGGGACCAGCAACAGCCAGAGAGACATTATCCCTAATCTTTTTTTGCTTAGTATTTTGACATAATTAAGTAAGGCTTAGGACTTTGAGCTATAGAATTTTGACAGTAAAAGCAGAACAATGTCTTTGTTTTTTTTCCCTTATCTTTACCATCATTTAATCAGCTATTTTCTAGAGTCAGAAATAATATCCACACCCCATATTTTATAAAGATCAACAATGATTATGAGAGGCCTAGAGTAAGTTTTAAAAAGTGAAGTCTTCTGTGCAACATCTCAGCTTTAATTAGAGTGAGGTGATATTACATTGTGTGTAAAATAATAACATAATTTATAGGATACTGGACACTTGGTTTGGGGTGGAAGTTTAACAGCAGAGTGTTTGTCAAGGGCCCGGGTTGAATTCCCCAGATCTCTCTCTGTCTCTCTCTGTCTCTGTCTCTCTGTCTCTCTCTTTGTGTGTAACACACACACACACACACACACACGTGTACGTAAACACATGGTTCCCACTAAATGGGTTTGTATTTCCTCTGAGGGAAAAAGAATCCACAAGTAAAGAGACGTATAGTTGGCGCATTGAGATTTACAAGTTGGTAAATATGATCTGTATCTCTTTTCTGGTTGTTAACTATATGTGTTTACGGTAGGTTTACCGTCTTCCATTAAGCATTTAAAAATCAGAGGGAGCCACCGAGGACTGTCTTTTGATAAGGGCAAGGATGGAGTCAAACTGACTTGACCTTAATAGATCTCTATTTATAACAATAGCAAAAAGGCCAAGATGCTAGTACAAAATGTTACAAACACCTACTTTTGGATGACATGTCTGAGCTCTGACTTCAGTACTATGGAAGATAAGAAATTAATTAAAACAACCACAAAACAAAACAAAAGACCCACTAACAAAAACTCAAATAAACAAATCCTGGCATTGATACACGAGCTACTTTTATTCATTCATTTGTCTAAGTTCTATTTACTATATCTGGCTTATATACTTAAGACATGATATTTACCATGTGCATAGCTTTAGGGTGCACCCTAAAGTTGTGGGGACCAATGTGATGGCTGCCTAAGTGCAGAGGCTTAAACTGAGATTAATTAAACCCAAATAAAATTGTAAAAAATTGGCTAATCATATTATCTACATTTACAGTGTTCCATAGTCACTGTGGCTAGTGCTCTCCTAATAGATAGGGACTGTATTCATGACTCTGAAATGTTTCACCAGGTCACCCAGTGAAGAAAGAAAACTATGATCCTTATATGTATAATTATAGTTATATACAATTATATTTATACCTTTTAAAAATAAGAAAAAGACACGAGTACCATATACTGCCTAACAATAGGAGAGAAATGTGTAAGTGTAGAAGACATACTTTAACATGGTAGATGGGGCAAGCCTTCTTTAAAGGGTTCTTAAGCTAAGGCTTGAAAGAGGAGATGAGGCCGGATAAGCAAAAGAAGTTTCTTGATGATGTCACTGGGCCATCACCATGGAAATCCATGCTTTGTGCTGGGTCACTGCCTTCTGTTAAAGCTCTCCACGTTAATGTAAGTGAATTGGCTCTGACCCATGGAGGAGATTCAGTTATCTCAACATATCTGAAATATGGCTTCTGAACTCCAGCCTCCAGGTCTAGCATGTATCATCACTCAGGAAGACATACACCTGACAAAGTAGGTTGCAGAGCTGGCTTGAGTGCTGAGTCTATTGGACAACATGGTCTAGTTGCCTCTGTAACAATTCACTACAAATGAATTCACTATTCATTTTGTTCAATGAGACCAATTAGAGGAACAGCTACGGCAAACCACACACACGTAAATGGGTGCCTGTTTCTCACCCCTTTCTCTCTTCTTCTCCTTGATATGGTCTTGAGGCCTCAAAACAAAACTAATCATATAAAAGAAAGTATCCACTACCATTGTATAAGCGAAAGCTACATGCGAGGCCACTTCTAATGACATAAAATGTGATGTAACTGCACGCTGATGCGGGCAAAAAGGTACATGGAGAGTGGAAATTACTTTCAGCTAAGGAAAGCTTCGATGATTTAATGGATAAGGTGAGATGTTAATTGACCATGTTAAATATAGCTAACTAGCACACAAAAAGCCATTCCTTGTAGAAGGGCTGCTGAATCAGAAACTGTTCAACACTGTTCAGGGAAGAAACAAAAGTTCCCTCAGAAATATTCACAATGATCTGAGGAGCCCCTCTCAACCCCTGAAGAAGCTGTATTCCAGAGACAGAAACATCCCTTTCTTAGTGGAAGAGTCTCTCTGAATTAAAGGGACAAAACTCAAATGATATAAGGAAGGCCCACACTGATTACTGGTAAAGACTGCAGCCTTTGAAGTTAGGAACAGAAACTCTGCCATGTCTAACTTGCAAGGTTGCAGCACAGAGGTTGCTGAGGGGAATGGTAAGGTCCATGGTACATTCCCAGCTCATGCCTTCATTGTTATTGCTGTTAAAATAGCACAAGAAGTTTCCCAGGTAAATTGTCAGTTCCTTGAAATTTTATTATTATCCCTTTTCCTATCAGCATGGCTAATAAACTTAATGTCTTTCTAGCTTCAAGTTATAAATGATAGAATTTCCTCTCTCTCTCTCTCTCTCTCTCTCTCTCTCTCTCTGTGTGTGTGTGTGTGAGTGTGTGTGTAATGTGTCTGTCTGTATTTGTGAATGGGCATATGCACATACATGTATATATGTGTATGTGGGGGATGATATCGGACATTTTTATTTCTCTATCTTATTTTCTGAGTCAGGGTCTCTCATTGAGGCTGGAACTCACTGAGTGGTTAGAATGGCTGGCCATGAGTTCCAGGATCCACTCATCTCTACTCCCAACATGTAGGGCTTGCAGGAATGTTTATCACCATGCCGGGGTGTTAATGTGAGCTGGGGGAATTAACACTCAGGTCCTCATGCTTGTACAGTGGACAGTTTACCAAAGGAACTATCCTCTGAGGCCCCATTCCCTGAGTATATATACCCCATTTTATCTGAGTAGACATCATTTGAAGGCCATTAGGGTTTACTTATTTTACATCTTGGTTGTTGTAAGTAATGCTGCAACGAATGGGGGCTGATATAGATGTGGACATTGTCACACTGATATATGCATTCTATATCCTGTGCAAAAATCCCCAGAATCTGTCTTGCAGGGTCATGTGACATTTCCCTATAGTCTCAACATATTTTTTTTTAATGTTTTCAAAGGACACGTGTTTTCCTTTAATTAAATAGTCTCAAGGATCTGAGGACAAAAACTTCAGATCCAATTAATGTAAGTACTACTAATTTTAAAATACACTATTTTTGTTTCTTAAGATAATGAAATCTATGAGGAAATATTCTCTTTTATGTTATATTTAATTCTGCTGACTGTCATTTCCATCTTTTTATCATATGCTTTCTCAATGTAGTCATAAGGACATAGTTTTCATCATGTATGGATACTACATACTGCATACGTTTCTAGATAGTTTCATTAGACTTATGGCACATATCTATATCACTACAGTGAATACATGGTGAAAAGTAACCTGTTCTTCCATACACAGCATCCTATAATAGACAGAGGAAGGGTACTGGCTCCTTGCAGACTCATTCCATAACTTATGCATAATTCCACACAGGTAGCTCAGATTCACCCAGAAGATAGGAAATTCACCTTCAAAGGAACAATTTTGAAATATCCTGAATCAAAACCACTAAGCTTTGGGAGTCTCTGAAAGTTACAGAAATCTCAAGCAGAGTTTCTTTCTATGGGTGATGGGATCTGTAAGACCCAAACCAAAGTTGCCTTGCCCAAATTTGGGAGTCACTAATTAAAACTGGATTGTAAAGGCTGACTCCCTATTGACGGTTTGCATTCCATTTGAATATCTTCATCTATAAATCTCTGTGACGGGTTAGGAGCCTTTCCTAAATAATTCCCTATGCGGACGTGCATATTAAAAATAGCTTGTCAAATCGACTAAGAGGAACACTCAGAGTTGCCCAGTCCGTCTCCCTACACAGACACATTTTGACACAGTGTATCTGAGTGCTAATAATGACATTAGAAGATGTTGGAGGGAGATCTAATTCAGCATGCAGAAGTGACTTCGCTGTCATCTCCTATTTTCTGCACAATTGACAGCAGATACTTGGGGCTGAATTTTTATTTCAGGTCAAATTTCCAAGGCATGAGGCTGTCTGTTAGGAACAGATAAGACCAAAACCAATATGAGAGCACTTGTTGGAAGTGTCAGTGGTGCTGAGAATTTGAAAGGGATGCTTCAGTTTTCTGTTTAGGACATGACATAACAACATATGTTTTAGCAGCAAGAAAAACCAACCAGAAGCTTCCTGTCATTTTTCCTATGGTTCCTACTGGGGAGATTTCAGAAAGGAAGTCAAATTTCTTTGGGAGAAGAGTTGATTTAAAAAAAAAAAAAAAACACCCGTATAGAGAGACCTTCTTTTCATTTTATTCACCCCTAGCCAATATTCCCCAGAATATTCCAAATAAATGCAACTTGCTGGTAATTCTCAAATTTTAACAGAAAGACCAATAAGCTTCAACATTTCACTTTCATAGGTGAAAAGCTGTGTCAATATAGATGAAAAATGGTTAGCAATGAAAAGATGCAGGCTTAGAAAATTATTCAATGGGCGGATCCAGCAAACCAAGTGGGAAACTAAGATGAATCTCAGAGGATGCCCTGTCAGTGTTCAGGGTTAGCCTGTAGGTGCCTGATGTTCACCTGGCTAGCAAGCACACGCCTGCTCCCTCCAGCTCAGACACGCCAAGCTAACAGTCACTGGCTCAATCTATGGTTGGTCCTAACATTTGATTGTTCAAAGTCATGGGTGTTTTCATCATCTTTTGATACATTAGGTTTATTTTATTTATTAACAGACCAAAAGCCTTACCATCAAAGGAAAAATTCTGAACATTTTCACAAACCTAAACCAGATAAGGTGGTTCTTTCCCTGAGAAAATTCCTAGTGCCCCGTGCCTTGGTGTGCTTCTGTGAGACTCTGACGTCAGGGGTTCTTTTTTGCCTTCTCTTGACCTGTTTTTTATCACTATCACTATTTAAATACTTCCTGTGGTGTTTGAATTAAAGTCTGCCATCTTATTGTCATTTCTCTGTGGTGAAAGAGTGATTTAAAGCCCAACGGAGCACATAAAGATATTGTTTGATGTATGGCTCTCCACCACTCATCATTATAGATGGCTCTTTCTTTGAAGCAGAACCCTTGGGGAACCCTAAATTCCAAACGTGAAACTACCTTACAGCAGACCCGATTTGCAGTTTGTAACACAAGTGAACCCTCATGAACTCATTTATCTCAGGAGACTCATGGCTCAAGGTTCACAGCTTCCTGCAGCCTGGCCTCGGGAAGGAGGGCATCATGATTTCTTTTTATACTTTTCCTCTTCATAGTTGGATTCTTTTTTTTTTTTTTTTTGGTAACCTTCTACTTAAACAGTAGGTTTTTACAATGTGGTAGGTTTTTTTTTTTTAACAAGGTCTTTTTACAAACACATTTTTAGCAGTCTGTGAAAACATGATTGCTCTCATCTGTGTTTATTCTACTTGTAAAACTCACAAAGCTATAGCTGGCCTTCTTCCTTTTAAGTAGGCAGCAATTTTCCTCACAAGTGAGTATTGTGTGTGTGTGTGTGTGTGTGTGTGTGTGTGTGTGTATGGATATATATGTATATATAGTATTATATATAGTGTATATATAGTCTCTTTGGATATCTATGTACCAATCCCAAGAATTAACCATTGCCCCAACTTTTCTAAACTTCTGTGTTTGAATTTTCTTTGGAGCCAGAACATAAACGCAAAGAAAACACTTCATTGTTTATCTCTCAACTTACTAATTCATAATCAATAAACTTTATCTGTTGGCAGTGTTATTAAGTGTTATCATTATTATCTTTTTCTATTGATGGTCTAGTTATAAGAATTGACAGCAATGGTATTTCAATTCTAAACAGTAAATGAAACCTTCTACAGAAGGACAAAGAACCACTATACTTGGGGGATGAAATGAAATGAAAAAATTCCTGTTACCATATACAGTTTGATTCTGTGATTAAAAGCTTTTTAAATTTTAAACAAAAATTTTACTCTGTGTGTAACACACACACACACACACACACACACACACACACCCCTTTGAAAACATTCCTGTTCATGAACAATCTCATGCATCATTAGCCAATGTCTGCATGTTCATGGGGCTAACACTGTGTGTTTTCTATGTAGATTCGCCTTTCCTCCCTTTGGGAGGGAATTTCTAAGAGTGGCGAAAGCAAGCAGCAACCACATAGCACATGTTTTTCCATTAGAGGGTTGCTTTTGCAGCTGAAATATTGCTTTAAGCATTTGCATGGCAAAACTTTTTTGACATTCTACTCTACGGGCACCTGTATAGGTGGTTAACTTGAAGACAGGAAAAACTATATTTTTGAGGGTGAATAACAAGCTGAAAGGACCTTTAGTGAGATACCAGCTTATAATGTCTTCTCCAAATAGTTAATAGGCTATTCTTGGGAACATAGCATAATCTAACATAACCTCCCGCTATCCTTTCCTCCAGCCTGGTGAGTGAGGGAGGGCCGATTAATTATTCATTCTAGTCTGTTCTCTCAGTTACAAGGAGGAGCAAACTGCAGATATGTAATTTGCAGGCATCTCCAAGTCATATTCTGACTAAAACCTTGGAAGTTTCTGGGTTGTTCTGACATTGCTAAACCAGACACTAGGTCTGCAGGGCTTTCTGTGTGCCTCTGATTTAATTCTCAGAGACGAGGAAAGGCTGAGCCCAGTGAGAAGAAAAACAGCCATGTAGAGTGAGGCGGAGCATGTAGAAGCCCTTCCTCGCTGCATACTGTCCATAGCTACAGAGACATCTCTTTGTACTGAGCAAAGTACTGAGCACCTTTGGCCTGGTATTAGATCTATGAGAAGAACAGATTTAGTTCACAAAACTGTCATCCAGAGACTCTGTGAAAGTGTAAACCTTATACAACTGATGCCGTTTGTGGTTCTTACCCAGCTATAGTGGTTCCTTTAAAAGTTAATATTTATCTTGCCATAATATTTACCTTCACAGGGTAACTGCTGCTATTTTCCCATGACTGCAATGAAGAATTGTGGTAAGATAAACTCACCTCTATAAGGCAAATGTCAGCTGTTTAATGAAAACCACCGCACGAGCATTCCAGGTTTACTTTGAATCTGCTGAGGGCCTGGCCCTCGAGTAAAATTTAACACACACACACACACACACACACACACACACACACACACACACACACTTCCTAATAGGAACCAGGGATGACAAGAAATGAATTCTGGGACTACTAATGAGCTAGGGAAATGATGGCTGGGACGGAGGTATAGAGTATATGTTCCGTGTACTGTTCTGATGATGGCAAGAGTGCTGAGACTAAAGGTGAGCCTGACTTTTAAACCTGCAAGCTGCACTCTGAGGTTATGGTCAGTAGCAGACTTTGGCATGTTTGTATATTATTAGAGTCAGAAGAGACTAGGATCTTTACTCTCTCTCTCTCTCTCTCTCTCTCTCTCTCTCTCTCTCTCTCTCTGTGGTGTATGTGGGTGACTTTTATATGGATGTTAACTATCCAAACCCAGATCCCCATGCTTGAGTGGCATATGCTTTACCTACTGAGCCATCTCCCTAGCTCTAATATAGTATTTACGATATACAGTATAATGCTTTGATATATATTTACATTGTGAAGATATTAAAAGGCAACTTATGAATGGGTCTACAGCCTCTCATACTGATAATTTCTTTGTGGCAAAGAACATTTAACACCTACTTGTTCTACAACACAGCATTATTTATTATAGTTCCCATTCTCTGTATTAGATCATTAAAGACTGTTTCTCCTCACCTAACTCAACTTCTGTGTCCTTTGGTTAATATTTCTCACGTCTTTATTCTCTATCCTTCCCCAATCTCTGATGAGGACAACTTCAGTTCCAGTTTTGTGTTTGATATTTTTAGTTTCCATATATAAGTAAAGATACAACACGCCTGGCTTTTTTCACTTAACTCAGAGCCCTCCAGGCCAAATCCATGGTGTCATGAGTGACAGTTTGTTTATTAAAGTCTGAGTACTATTGTATTGTGTACATCTATTAGATTTTCTTCATGCATTTGCCTAACTGTAGGCAGTGAGGTGGTTTGCAACTCATGGCTATTATGAATTGTGATATAGTATATATTGAAATGCAGGTCTGTCTTTGGCACACTGAATTACTTCCTTAAAATGTACCCTGAGAAGTGTGATTGCTGTAGTATTTGGCAAGTCTAATTTTTGACTTCCTTTATTTTCTTTTACAAAGACTTTGGAATTTTAAGAGTTTACATAAAATCTATTGATTTATTTATGCAGAATGGAACCACTAACAACACATATTCTTCTAATTGAAGGCACATTTTACCTTTTATACCTTTTCATTTATGTGTATAATCAGTTCTCTATTTCATCATTTTAAAGGATTATATCTATAGGAAGAATCATTAGTGAAACGATCTCTCTCTTCTTCCTCTGTCAGAGTGGGCGTGGGAATGGGATGTGAGTCGGGATGAGGTGAGGGAAGGACCAAGTCCTGCTTGTGAGGGCTCAGTAAGCAATTAATCATCCTCTAACAGAAGTGAAGCCTCACCAGAAAAAGCATTGGCCCGAACCTTGATCTTGGGCTTTCCATCTCCAAGTATGTGAGATCATCTATTTCTCTTGTCTGTAGTAGTTTGTTATGGCTTCCCAAGCTGACTAAATGAAGGCACCAAACTGATTCCTAGGAAGGAAAAAAACTTTCTATTTCAATCACTTTCAGGAAATACTGTTTTCTTTAGAGTAATAAGCTTACTCAGAAAGACTGAAAATAAAAGCAGCACAAAATGCGCAGCTATCAGCGATCAGTTCTGTGTCTGCACGTGGCATTTCATGCTTTTGTGCTCAGCACTTGGGCATCAGGCATTGACTCTAGGAGCCTAAATTCTGCAGATAAGAATAGCCTTACACAAAACTATGACACCTCCTTACGACACACACATTAGCTCACCTGGGAAGCTAACCTCTGAGAGCAGTCCATGGCATGCAGCGGCTTGTACGTGGCGTGAGTGCAGAATAGAAAGGAAAAGATCCGGAACCACAAAGGGCCAAGAGACAGGTGGCAAATATCATTATCATTTTAGAGAGGAGAAAAAGTGAGCTGTGGAAAGGTCAGATGTCTTGTTCAAAGTGACACAGAATGGAGTGGAGCCTGAAATTATTAACTTCTGTTTTCTAATCTAGTGGACTTAAGGTCATCGAATCCAACCAGGAAGGTCAAGGTATCAGTTTTATATCACTCAACATCATTGCCTCTGCTCTTTTGTCCTCTCACCTGGGAGCCACTTGATGACTTCAGCCACAGCAGCTATCCCTATCCTGGGAAACCAGATTCTGAAGCTAGACACTCTATTAAAAACTAGTGCTGTGACTAACTACAAGATTAAGACCTTCTTCCCTCTAGGATACTCAATAGTTTTTGTTGAACTTTTGTTTTCCTCAATGGCCTGGTAATATCTTCAAAAGGGCTTCTGGTGGCTTATACCTGGAAACTTGCTCTAAGGCTAAATATTTAAATCTCCAGGGTCAACAAAGCATATATACTACATATTGGTTAGTATCCTCTGCAGTGAGACTATAGTTTCTATAGTACTGTGCTAATATGTGGCACTACAGTTGAACGAAAGAATTGACTACCCCTAAAATGGTGTCTCATGAAAAGAGCTGTGTAGTGACTAGGTACCATCATTTCTGTTTGCCTCCACAGCGTTCCTGCTATTGATCATGACTTCCTTTAGATTCTCATTTTGGCTCACAGACCACACCCTTGACTCTCTAATATCTATACCTTTTCTTCTTTCATTTCTGTCTACCATCTATCAGATGTGCTGTTGATTCTAAAACATGGAGCTTTGTAGAAGTTATAGAATGATGTGAGAACAATAAAAAAAATAGGTTTTATAGTAAGAATTGTTTTGAAGATGGGAATAATAGTAGCAAATATATATTATGGGAATGAACCAATAGACAGTAGATGCAAGATCATAGTTAGAGTGGAGAAATACACAAGCAGAACTCAAATAGGACCATGGACATGTCTAACATATGGATTTGCAAAATGTGGCTGTTTTTTTTTCTCTTTAGTCATGGTAGATTGAGAGCCATCAGAATGAGGAGAGTAAAGGAGGCATGGAGCTTCCAGATTGAAGAGAGAATTACTAAGTAGTCTTTGAGACAAGTGGAAGAGTGGATAAACTAGGGGAGATAATTAGAATATATGTAATAAGAGTATATATTCTTGTGATGTGGCATGTAGCAAATATATAATACAATGTACTATATAGGATGGGGTTGTCTGGCATCATTAAACCACCACTGGTAATTCACAAATTAGTAGCAGGATCCTCTAAAGTGGTTGTACATTTTGGTCTAGTCACGTGAGTACTTGGGTGTAGTGGGGGGGGGGTGACCTTCACCAGAATTGGTAAGAGATCATAGTAAGGAAAGGAGTCTGCATTCTTTAGGAAGGAGCAGGTGATTTAAAGTGGGTAAAAGAGGCTGTTAGAGTTGAAGGTCAATGAAACAGGGCTGAAGGTCAATGAAACAGGGCTGAGTAGTCAGGATTATAGGAACTGCTGGGGTTGAGATACTCATAGGAATGAACTAGAGGGACCAGGGAAGTGTGGAGCTGGGATCAGAGAGGAATGTTATCAGAATGGGACCATAGAGAGGTATCTGGGTTAGTGTGGAGGACAGCTACTGAAAAAATCCAAAGCACTGAAAGATGGATGAATTTGAAAGATAATTTGCATATGAACCCAAAAGACAGGCAGGATAAGGGTGGGTGTGAGCTATGACTGACAAGGCTTGGAAGTTAGGAGAAATGGGTTGCCTGGGGACTTGGGGCGGGGGGAGTCACTGAATGACAGTTATAATGAAAAAAGCATGGTGTTACTGTCTCCTGAGATATCAAGATGAAAGTTTTGAAAAGAAGAATTTTAGATTTATTCATTTTGAAAATTTTACGCATATGGGTGTTTTGCTTGCATCTATGTTTCTGTATGTGCATCACATACATGCAGAGCCCACTGAGGCCAGAAGAGGGCACTGGAATCACCCTGGAACTGGAATTACAAATAGAAGTTAGTGGCCATGTGTAGTGTGGAAGAGCATTCAGTGCTCTTAACTGCAGAGCCATCTCTCCAGTCTCCCAAATGGATTTTCTTTCTTTCCTTTTTCTTTAGAGAAGAGGATGATATGAAAGCAACAGGGAATGCCTGGAGACCACTTAGGGGTGGTGTGTGTGTGTGTGTGTGTGTGTGTGTGTGTGTGTGTGTGTGCCAACAGTAGCTGCACAGTTCCAAGGCTATCATCCAAAAAATTGCCTATTGTACTTACTATTTTCTCTATATTCATAATACAAATATAAGACAATATCCTTGGGACATTTTCTTTTTACGCATTCTGGCTGAAATGGGCCGTGGAAATGCTGTTTATTTAGCAAAGATTTTGACTGTGCAAATGATCTTTAACTACTTAATTGGCTTCGATAGATCAAAAGTAGAGAAAGAAATACGCATGCTGGGTTGGGATTTTATAGGCATATATATTTGGGAGGTGTTAGCAGGGTAGAAGACTAAAGCCTGTGGATTATTTATTATTACCAAGGTTAGAAACTGGAATTCTGAGGGAGTAATGGTCTTCTAAAGCGGCTAGAGTTTTCTGCGTTGTTGAAAGTAGTTTACAAATGTGTGGAGCAAAAGGAAAGGCTAGCTTTGTAAATTGTGGGTATTTGTTTATTTTGGTTAATTTCCTTTGTGTAATAAAATGGCTTTCATTTTGTTAGCCAGTATTTAAAGTTTTAGCTTTCTTCCAATTGATATGCCACAGGCAATAAATTATGCACAGTGCTGCTAAAAACAAACCAGTTTTTAAAAAAAGCAATAATTACCAAAGACCACAATTACAGTCAACATTAAAACAGATAATACTTGCCTACAGCTCCATGTCTGCCTCCCCTACTACCAAAATGCCAGTTGGTGTTTGTAAGCTACAAACATTGGTGGTTCTAGTGTGCTAAGAACTGTGAGGAAGGAGCAATGTTAGAATATTCTAGAATAAACCATCCTGCCCCTTCATTGTTTCCCATTCACTACAGCCCAAGCTTCCAACACCTTTACTGACTTTTTTTTTCATCTTCTGAGCTGATAGCAATACCAGTCTTCCATCTTCCTCTGTCTAAAATATGCTTAACTCAAGCCCATGTCTCCCTTACAACTCTTTCCTCCTATTTACATTCTTTATTTTGTTATAAGTCCTAAGTGTGTATGTGTTTATGTATGTGTGTGTATAAGTGAAACTGGTGTGACTTACAGACCATTACCTTAGATACAGGGAAGCCCTGGTGATTCCATTTTGGCATGCAAATGGAGCTCTGCAGCTGGTCCCAACTCAACTATACTTCACCTAATAGTCTAAAGCAGAGGCAGCTCTTTGGTCTAGGGTGCTTTTTCATTGTGATTAGGATGCTGTTCTTTGCCTGTCATGTAGTTGCTGGATAAAATTGTTTCTGTCATCCTATTCTGCCAGGTATAAATACATGCACATAAGATGGTACTCTTGGCATCCAAGAGTTGAAAAGGCTTGTACCCACTTGGAAATATTTATGGTGAAGCACTGTGGCACCAGGAACACCCCAAAGACTATATAAATCCACTTAAAGATCCACAGCTCCCCTTTTGTCATTCTCTTTCTTGTACTGGTAAGGGAAATGAAGGAGTGCCATAGTGGAAGGGGCTATGGCCCTCAGGTTCTGTTTCCTTGGGGTCAGCTGAGCTTCAGGGGTAACCCTCATGCTTCCAGAGGTACTGATGAGAAGGCAATATTCTAATGACTTTTGTCAATTTAAAATAAGGAATGTTGGATTTTTTTTTGTATATTACCTGGATCTTACACACAGAGAATAATAATGTAGGAGTTACAGTCTTTCCTACAAGCTAATGGGAAATTTAGATCAAAGAAGAATCTCAAATCTAATCTATAAGATGAAAAACGTCTTTTCCTCTCCCATGTTGGTTTTGGTCAATGTTTCCCTCAAGTGTCAATGAACTTACAGTACTTTTCTGCAGAACACCAGTATATATGAATGTTGTGGCAAATTCCCTTGACTATATCCAACTTGCTAGTTTCCCTCTTCCATAATTCATTTTTTCATCCATAAAAAAGTACACAACTGATGGAAACCTTGGCTATAGTTACTTCTGATATGGAGGTCTATTTCTAGAGTTATTTCCCTGTTTATAAACAGAGAGCAGGGCTAAAACATGGCTCATCAGGTTAAGGTACTTATTACCAAGCTGATGGTAAATGATTCCATCGCTGGGATTCATATGGTGGGAGGAGAGAACGGGCTCCCATAAGTTGTCTTGTGATCTCTGTACACACACGGTAGTGGGTACAGACTGCCCATCCCCACAAAAATGTTTTAAAAATCTTTAATAAAAGAAAAGAACAGATTTGGTGACAGATGACAACTCCAAGGGGAGAAATGATGTGCTATATTTTTGTGAATGTAACTTTATGTCGCTTATCAAACTGACAATGAAAACGAACAATTTTAGTAAGTTCTTCCTTCAATTTTCCAAATGTAATTTTGAGACAAAGCTATAAAATACATAAGTGAGCTAAATCTGATAATTAAACAGAACTATTTTCCATGTATTTAATTTGAATATTCTTGAATTATCATGTGTACAGAAAGTGGAATCATCTGACTTCACAATAAGTAACTCTTAAATTGGTGTCATCTTACTCTATACTAGGTGTAAGTACACAAGGTCTTCTAGGTACCAATGAGTTAAGAAAAAGACTTGTAGTCATTGGGAGATGCTTATTGTGAAATACTACGATGTCAGTAGCTTTCCAGTCAGTATCTATTAAGGATACATTTCTTCTCCTAGATATGATGAGAATCATACAATAAATATAAATTATGGTTTGTACTAAAAAGTAGGTCAAGATGTCATATGTATACATGACACAGATGACCTACAACTGCAGATGCTAATAGTACCAACATTAGAGAAATATGCAAAAATTATAAAAAAATTAATCAAAATGGTGATCTGAACCTGGCAGTCAGGGACAGGGCTTCCATTTTCTATCTCTGATATGTTTCTAGGCAAAATGATGCATGTTTGTGGATTGCACTGCATTGGAAGTACACAGACGATCATTGTCTGATAGAAATACAAGTTGAACCACAAAATTCAGTCACATAGGACAAGCCAGTCTCCTCATGATCCTATCACAGAGGTTAAAGTTCTATTTTGATTTAATCCATATATTAAAAAATTATTTAAACCTATAACTAATATAAATTACTAATATATTTTATATTTTCCCACTTTGACTTCAAAACCCAATACATTTTTTAAATTTTATTTTTCTTTTACATGTATGAGTAAACATTTGAATGTAAGAGTATATATATATATATTTGCACTGATGCTAACAGAGGTCATTTTAGCCAATGTAGTGGAGTTACAGGCAGTTGTGAGCCACCATGTGGGTGCTGAAAACTGAACCTCAGCTCTCTGAAAGAGCAATATGTGTTCTCAACTGCTGAGCCATGTCCCCAGTTCCCAGTGCACGTTTGCAGTCCTAGATCATTCTAGTTTAGCCTTGTGAAACTAGCTCCTTGGGACTGGATAGACCTGACTATAGATGATGTACTCTGTAGAACCACACATAGAAAAGGAAGAATGAAAGTCTATACAAGAAACCTTGAAGGTGAGATAAGATTTGTCACAGTGGAGGTAGAACTGTGTGTCAAATGACTTCAAATGACAATAAATCCAATGAGCTTTGCTCTTTGATGAGTTTATTGGTACCCAGACTTTGAAAACTGAAAAGGTTTATGTCCTAACCAGTATGGGGTAGGGCATCTTCTTATTTGGTTTCTATATTGGACTGGGCATTTGACAGACAAAAAGAAAGAAATGGCATTCAATCTGTCGGCATATCAGAGGCAGACATAGTGTATGCATGCTGTCATCCTTTAATATACAAATGGAAAACCACCTTGCTCTGGACTCAACAAGCCCTTCAATACTCAAAGTATCTCACTGAAGTCTGCTTAGGATTGCTTGAAACTACACAGGTTCCTACCAGATCTGTACAATATCTTGAAAATTTTAGAGTCCATATTTTGAGGGAGAAACTTTTCAGGAAGAGTATTTGATACATTCCTGGTCCTGCCAATGAAGATGAAGGTATTGAAATTAAGTGTCCTCCTGAAAATAAGATCATAAGTGATAGGAGCAAAGGGCCTGGCTCATAAGAAAACCAATAGGTGGCTGTTGCTATGGCTATGATGACCTTTATCAGTATCCATATCATCAATGCCATCATGCCAAGTTCCTTCAGCCTCCAACTTCGTTAACTGGCACAGTGAAAGATACGTACTCAAAGGTTTATTCAAGGACCACAGACTCGCCTGCAGCACTAAAGCTTCCTCTCACCTTCCACTCATATTTATTTCTACTGAAAACTGAAGAAATGTTTTCATGAGTCTAAAACACACAAAAAAACCTCCTCTTTCTCTTCTAGAAGTAGTTTCCTGATTCCATGACTGTCAACCTGACCCATTTGCAAACTCTACAAAAGGTTTACAATAACAAAGGTTATGCACCTGCAGAAAAATGTACTAATAGTAGCTTTCAACATATAATGTTGGAAGTCTCACTAAATGTTGCTTCTAGGGGCATGTGCTAAAGGTCTGAAGAAAATATAGGTTTTGCTTTTATATTTTAAAACTTTATTTTATGTGTATGAGGGTTTGCCTCCATGTCTATAAGTGTACCGCAAGTATGATTGTTGCCCATGGAGATCAGAATAAGGTATCAGATCCCTTGATATGGAGTTAGAGATGGTTTTGACACTGTATGCATGCTGGAAGCCAATCTGAGTTGCTGTAAGAACAAGTTATCCTTCCGGCCCCATGCATAGATAGATTATGGACTCTCTTTCTTCTTAAGGAACATTAATTCCATTGCAGCCACAGTAATGCCAGTATGAGGGACTTTAGAGATTTTATTTTTTCTGTTTTAACACAAACCTGGGATGACTTTTTATTGTCTAACTTCCCCTCCTCCCTTACCAAGTGGCTGGTCTACCCATCCTTTCAGACTCCAGACCCACCCTCCCATCTTATATTCTACCCCTTCATCTTACAATCAGCTTCTACCATCTATCGCAGGTTCAGAGCGACTTAGTGTTTGCACTGTTACAAGTCACAGAAGAGAAATTCAAGTCACCTCTTAAATCCGAGAACAACTTGGGGGAAAATAGGAATTTTATACCTCATTGAGGAACTGAGTTACAGTAAAACCCTCTTTGGTGTACTCCATTGAGTTGCTTTAGGAAATGTCATGAGGCCATCAGAAATGGGCAAGTCATATGCTCATGTGAACACAATGCCTCTCTTTGGCACCGTTTTTATGCTATTTCTAGCAAGTGATCCAATGTCACAGCTGCCACCATCTCCCTGAGACCTGGATTGGTTTAATTAACCCTTCACTGGCAAATGACCCGCCTTTTACCCGACTTCCTGCAAAGTGTTTCTCTGATCAGTGACAGAACTGGCCATTTTGTGCACTGAGCAATCAGGTCAGAGAGTGTGCTTCTTCCTTCCAGATGTGGCCTGGGATTTCCTCACACAAGCTCTTTTTTAAAAAAAGAAAATTAAATTGACGATAAATATATTTTCATACAATATAATCTGGTCATGGTTTCTGCTCCTTCATTTTCTCCCGTCTCCTCCCTGAGCCCGTACCCTTTCAACTCCAGAAACCCTTTCTCTTTCTCTTAAAACAAACAAACAAACAAACAAATGGGCAAATATAAATCAAAGAAAAGCAAGAATAAAACAAAGCAAAGAAACCAATAAACAAGAAAAAAAAGAGAAACAAAGAAAGATTCCAAAAAAATGCATATACCTGTAGCAGTGCTCAGACACACACTTGCACACCCCCTCACTCCATAAGACCAAAAAACAAACAAACAAACAAACAAAAATTAAAAACTATATACAAGCAAAAGACCAGTAAAATTTTTTAATGGCCAAACAAAACAATATGAGACAAAAAAAAATCTCCAAAAATACCTTTGAGTTCCTTTTGTGTTGGCCATCTGCTGCTGTGCATAACTGTGGGTTGTATACCCGGTGAGACTTGCTTGCTAAAACTACATTTTCATTTGTGAGTAGCTGTTAACTGGAAATTCTTGGTTAGGGAGCGGGGCTTGTTTCAACTTCCAGCTTAGCACAGCAACTCCACCTGCTTTGGATCCATGCAGGCCCTATGAAGGCTGCCCAAGTCTTCGTAAGTTCCTATGTGTCAGTCTTGTAGTGTCTGGTGCAGTTTCCTTGGCGTTCTCCATCCCCTCTGGCTCTTACAAGCTTTCTCCCTTCTCTTCCAAATAGCTCCCTGATCCCTGATGAGAGGGATTTGACAGAGACACCCCAGTGAGGACTGTGTTCCAAGGTCTCTCCCTCTCAGTCCATTGTCCAGTTGTGGGTCTCTGTATTAATTCCCAACTACAGAAGAAGGATGCTCCACAGAGGATACTGAGTGAGACTCTGGTCTATGGATGTAGCAGAATGTCCTTATCAGTCATTTTATTGCTATGTCCCTTTCACGGAGCAACAGTATTTGTTTGAATATACTTTTTTATTCCTGTTAAAGAGTATTCCTACCTGCCATTGATTTCCAGCTGAATCACCTTTCCTTTTACCACTTTCTGACTTTACAGGTCCTGTGTTTTTATAATTGTCCTGAATCATTTGGGCTAGTAGTGACGACACTATGTGTGCCAACAGCCTGTTTCTGTCTTTGGTTTGTTTGTGTTATCCTGGACGTACTATTGCATTTTTAGATCCACATAAAACAATGTGGGTTAAGATCAGCTATAAATGAGGAAGAAAAAAAAGACAAGAATAATTTGTGTCATTTTTTTCCCCACATTACCTAATTATACAGAGCTCTCCTCACCAACATGGAAGATGTAAAAGGATTAAAGATTCAGCCTTGGTTTTAGGGAGTGATAGGACAGGTCAACAATGGTTGAGCAATTACTAATTAGAATATCCTGAAAGGGAGGTAAAAGACTGTAAATATGCACTGGCTGGTTATAATTAAAGTAACCTTTTTTTTTTTTTTTTTTTTTTCCTGATTCCCTGTTAAATGTCTGAGTGATCAGAGGTGTGTTTTATATATAGAGAAAATATTATAGGATGGAAAAGGATGCAAGAAGGTACACCCAGAGTGTCCCTACCCCTTTCCCATTGTTTGTCTTCTCTGCCTCTTCTTTCTTCTGTCTTCCTTAGTGCCTTCCCCTCCCTTTCTCTCCTACGAGGGAGGGATTGCACATAGATTATAATATATGTTGGGTGGATATGTTTCTACTGCACTGCATCTCAGACCTAGAGAAATCTCTGTAAAATGACAATCTGATGGCCTGGTGATGCCATCCTACCCTGTAGAACATCCTCCCTCCTTTAGAACACTTTCAGCGACTGCTCTTCCTGATCTTTCTTTTTCAGCTTTGTCCCTTAGTCTCCCTTGATGACTGTTCTAGTCACACTATCTGTCATAAAGTTCTACTTTGTATACTTCACAGTTTTATCTTATGACATCCCTTCCTGGACCATTTGAGTTTTGTAGGTCTTTTTTTTTTTTTTTTTTTTTTTTTTTTTTTTTTTTTTTTTTTTTTTGCTTGGCTTTGTTGGTTCTCACGAACACTCAGATTTTAAAAGACCCTCCTTGAGCCTGATATCCAGCTTTAGTGCTTCCCCGGGGCTTCTTGTACCAACTTTAGTGTTAGTTCTGTCATTTTCTAGTGATTTCCCCCCAGAAGGCTTAACGCTCCATCAGGGGTGAAGACCCCATTAGCTATTTTACAGGCAGCTCAGAACAGTGCTCTATGAAGCATCCATGAAGGTCTAATGAAGCATGGTGAGATTTTCCCAGCTGAAACAGTTGGAACAGGACTAGAAGGTTCTTGTGTTTCTCTCTGTATGGTTTGAATATGATTTGAGTGTTCCCCCAGGAAGCCATGTGATTGGAGTCTTGGTTCCCTGCATTTATGGAGTTGTCAGAATCTTTATGTGTGTCCTGAGGGGAGACCCTTAAATTACTGAAAGCATGATGTCATTCTTGCTTGACCTTTGGCAGTTTTCAAGAAAGAGCAAGCCTACCCTTACACTCACTCTCACTTCTTAGCTGAAAATGCTGTTGCTGGCTCCCATATGTGTGCCCATCATGCCTGCTGTCGTCTGTGATTCTCACTGTAGGACAAATCAGGCTCCCTGATCTCGATCTTTAAAACTTTAAATCCACGAACTAAATAAACATTATTTATTTACATATTACAATTTTAAAAGGCTGACAAAGTCTTTGGATAGGTATCTGGAGGCAGTACCTCTTTGTATCACCATATGACCTTTGTCAGAGTAGTATTCCAACTGGTTGACGATCAGAATGTTTATTTAACTTGAAATCAATTAGCTATCTAGACATAGTAGTTTAATGCCTATAGTACCAACTGTTAAGAGGCTGAAGCATGGAGATTGCCTTAGCTTTAGGTCAATCTGGGCTGTGAAATGAGACCTTTTCTTTAAAACAAATGAGTAAAAAGAAAAAAAAATACATCTGGTCAATTGAGAAAGACAAATGGTCTTAAAGGCATATGTCAGAGAATCTTTATATATTTAAACTTTTAGTACTATGATTTCTATAGTAATTGAATATGTTGCTAAGCCCTTAGTGTGTGCTGACTCATCAATGTAAACACCAATACTATAGGGGACATGCCATAATAGGCACATCTCACAAATGATGCAACAGGCTCACAGAATCCAATTCCAAATCACCTGGTAAGGGGACCTCAGGGACTGTCATTGGGTCTGCTCTTAAGGACTTAGGCTTGCTGGAGTTAGGTCAATTGTTCACACTCTTAGGTCAGCTGCTGGGATTCCAGCCATGATATTTCCACTTTGGGCAACTTCACCTCTCAGAACATATACATCTCTATTTGTGCTTTTGATGATCAATTACAAACTCCTCAGTGCAATTTCTGACATAGATTAAATATGCAGTAAACACTGGCTGCTAACATTCTGTTATGAATCACGACAGCTGTTAGATACTTTCTTCTCCTCTGCCATCAACTCTTCGCTGTTTCTTTGACACATCATAAAGCTTTTTCTTTTCTTGGTGGCTTTGTTATTTGATAAAATATTAAGTGAAATTTGATGAAAAATGCTCCAAGGAGTGAGACCCTGCAAGCCTCGTTACTCAATTTTGTGGTCAATCACATTTCAAGCAAGATTCAGAGATTTTGGTCACAGAGATGGAGAGAGTGAAAACGTGTCTTTTCCAATTAAGGAATGTATAGACGAGTCTACATGAAACCTTAGAAGGAATCTGGATAGTAGCTGCAGGTGGAGGGACTGGAGCAAGGGCTTGTGTCTTGCATCCCCACAGTTAAAATTTTTACTATTGGCAATAGAATATTCAGGTAGCTTCATCATCTTGTCTGTGACAATCTGAGCTCCAGTGTCTTCTAATTCCTGACTTCACTTAATGAGATGTGTTCTGAATCTTTCTGCTTAGTATCAGAGATATGCATACAACATCAATGCAAAACACCTAAGGCAGGAAAGTTCCAATTCAAAATTGGCCTGCATTGTCCATAAAGGCCTATAACACAATATTAAGGCTCTTATTAAGTGGATTTTTATTTGTTTTATTGTAATATGTTGTAGTTTGTTGCCATATTTATTGGTGAAGCTTTTTGAATTAGGTATAATTAAAACATCTGGGACTGAGACCAGTGAGAGTTCTGCTTCCTTCTGATACTGTGCATTGTCTAAGTTCCCTGTTCTTCTGGGCATCAATGTTCCCGTGTATAAATGATTGATGTGGATGCTGAAATATTGCATTCCCACTATTCTGACTTGCTTATATAATATGCTATTTGCTAATATATTATATATCTATGGCTTCTTTTACTTACAAGAGCAGAGTTAAAACATTTCAACACAGTTAAGCTTTTGTTGAAATAATATGTAGCTGACTACAGTGTCTAGGCTGAACTTGAACACATGATATTTGGTGATCATTTTTCAACCTCCCTCATAACTGGATTAAAAGCCTCATCACCATAGCCGACACAAAGCCTGAAGTTACACACTTATACTTTATATATATATATATATAAAAAACATTTAGCTGATCCTTGAACTTAATGATAGCTAAAATAATTTCTTTCCAGTTAGACCTACTATCTGCCTGCTAGATGACCTTGGGCCAGTCACTTACTATTCTGAGATCTCAGAGTTTTCATCTTTTCCAGGAAAGGAGGCTTTCATGAGCACACTGTAGAGGCTGAGATAACTTATGAGTTAACAAGAGGATGTAGAGCGATCAGAACACTTGGTAGAAGCACAAAGATGTCACTGTCACCATTACATTGCTATCATTTTCTATTTTCTTAAATAATATCCATCTATATCTATCTACCTACTTCTGTCTGTAAGTCAGTCAGTCTGCCTGTCTGTTTGTCTGTCTGCTGTTTGTCTATCATCTATCTCCTTGTCTCTGTCTCTGTGTGTATAGTCACAAACAATCCACACAATGTCATTCTTAGATGATTCTGTCTCATGGTCACCATAAGACAATCATTAAGAATATCTAGGACCAAGTAAGAAAAAGCCATTTCCAGTGTCAGTAGAATGTCCTTGTTTTGACAATTCTGCAAGTTCTCTCCATCAGTTCATAAGAATGGAAATGAAGTCTGGTGGTCCATGAGAACAGAAACCTTCCTATGCATTCTTTGTACAAAATAAGGCAGAAGAGCATCATCTTGAACTAATAAGGTATGTAGTCAATATATAAAGAAAAAGAAAAATGGAACGATATGGATTTGAGCAAGGAAACAATATGTTGACAAGACTCTTGTACTGTTACTAAACCTGTAACCTCTGCAGACAGAGGTGAACGCTACCTGAAGAATTCTGCCATGTCTAGCTTATTCTCTGTACAACAGTTTCAGCACAGCCATTTTCTGCCAACACAAAGGCGAGCGGAGAGACTCTCTTTACTCTTCTAGCTTCTTAACAAAACATAAACCAAAGATCTCCAGAGGCAAAGTTTGCTTCCTGAGACAGGCACTTATACATGTGTGTCTGAGGTTTGTAGAAAGACTGACTCTACTCCAGGATCAGTCATGGGACAGGGAGCTCATTTCTGCTCCCAAGGAGAAAGCAGTATTCTCTCAAACTCTTCCATTACAAGTGAACTGCTCAATGCTAGTCAATGCTCACCTCCAAAGCAACGTTTGGTCTCCCCTAGAAGAACCATGCTTTGCATCAGCATGGCTGCCTAAAGAGGACATTTATGAATGACAGTGTCCAGTCCATGATTGCATCTCAGTGTTATTCAGTACAAGCGTCTTGGTGAATTCTTTCAAGATGAATTTGGACACTGACACTGAGGTTTCAAAGTCCCACAGCTTTTGAAATGCTTTTGACCATTGGAAGTACCAAACAAAGCCATCAGTCTCAAATCTTAAAAGGAAAGTGAGAACTGAGACATAGAGGCCAGGTAACTGAGACTCTGGAGGTAACCAGACTTATGTTCTTGATTTTTATGCTATATCATTTTAAATAAGATAAAACAAGTTCTTCAAATGGAAGTCAATATTATTATTTTCTTTCTTTCTTTCTTTCTTTTTTTTTTTCTTTTTCTTTTTTTTTTTTTTTGGTTTCTCGAGACAGGGTTTTTCTGTATAGCCCTAGCTGTCCTGGAACTCACTCTGTAGACGAGGCTGGCCTCGAACTCAGAAATCTGCCTGCCTCTGCCTCCCAAGTGCTGGGATTAAAGGCGTGCACCACCACGCCCAGCTTATTATTTTCTTAATAGCTTTTAAATAATTTGCTTCCTTTGTTCTCGTAGCTTATCATACTTAATGCCATATTGAGCCATAGTTTTGTTTTTAAGAAATTTGTTTATGCAGGCAGCTCATCAAGGAAGCGAAAATGTTGCTGCAAGTAGATTGTAGATCTCTCTACATATGCATGCATGCATGCAATATATTTATTTGGATTTTCTTGATTTTGAGTCTCATATAGCCTAGGCTGTGTGTGCCATGTAGGCAAGTATGGCCTTGACTGTCTCTCCTGTTACTAACTCCTGAGTATCATCATGACATCACAGATACAGGCCAACTCATCTGATTTTTGTGGTGCTGGAGATAAAACCCAGGGTTTTATAGTTGCTAATTAAGCACTCTGCCAACTGAGCTACATCTCAGGCCTCTCTATGTAGAATCTTATTTTCTGTGTTATTTTTCCAGTTAACGGATACCAGAAATGATCAATCCATATATCAAACAAATGAGCTCCTCCCATGTTTGTGTCTTTTGTCTTAGTTCTACTATGCATATTTTATGAAATGTTGTTTGACCTCTTCCAAGTTATGTGATGGTCAATCTACATGGTGGCTAGACACCAGACTCCATAATACCACGAAACCAAAACAAATAAGCAGAAAAAAAATGTAGTAACATTTAGTGTCCACAGAGTTAGGTAATCATTTTTCTTATTGTTTCTGAAGATTGATTTTTATGATTGAAAATTTAGTCACTCACTCAATCAGTTTTTAATATGTCCTGTCCTGGTCCTGACATCATTCTAACTGTTAAGGATACAGTGACAGATTCACTTCCATGTCTTCGTTGATTTGACAAGGTAGAAGAAAAGCTAACAGAATTAGATACTTCTTTGATGAAGGATGGAGACTCAAAACTGAAGTAACTGAAAATGTTATTATTACTTTTTTTTTCAAGTGATTTCTCAAAGACAAGGATAACCTACCTAAGTTAATTCAGTGTCTTCTCTCCCTTTTCCTTGACTCCACTCTAACACATACAGCCATTCTCTTTCCTCTTTTCAATAGTGGATTTTTTTTACTCTACTCTAAAAGCATTACTTCTGTAGCTTCTATGGTAAGACTTTTACTGTTTTAGCTATAGATTTACCCCTACGAACACTGTAGATTTAGAACAGCGAGGGAGAAACAATCCTAAGTAACATGACTTTTAATTGAGCGTAAACCCGACTTTTCTCAAAATGAGCTTACGTTAGAAAAGAGAGAAGTCATATGTGTTGGGGGTTTGTGTAGCTCGTGAAGATGTGTGTAGAGGTCTACTCTGGAACTTGGCCTTGAGATTGATCTGTTTTTATGCTCCTCTCTATCCTCAAGATTTTCTCTTGAATGACCAAGGCACCAGAAGAATTCCCCCATCTTTCAAGTCTCATATCTAGCCCAAATTTCATATCTCAGAATGATCTGGATGCTGTCTTAGCACACCAGCCATTACAGTGCCCTCCTTCCCTGTTCAAAATGTTAGGAACCATAAACCTGTCCTGGGGCTAGGTAGCACTGCCTTCAGGAATTTTCTTCCTCAGCTTGAGTGTCATAGGTCAATTGCAACTTCAGTTTTATTCTCCTGTCTTGTAGACATAAAGAAATAAAATAATAAATCATGCCACATTTTTATTTTTGACAATTGGATTTGCAGTGCAGGTGCAAAGCTGGTGCAGTCAGAGCCTTGATCATGAGCCATGGTTGAAGTTTCTTAGAATGGAACTAAGATTCTTACAGACAAATGCATTCTGGAAACCAGGTCTAAAACTTGTTGGAAATGGTTGCTAATCCAATTTTCTCATTGTATCCTCCCAAGGAGTTCTAGAGAAAGAATGTATAGAGGTCATTGTATCAATTATAGCCCAGTTAACTCTACAGATAATTATAATTCTAGAGAAAATATAGGTTGAGTGATAGTGATAATCTCCTGATCAAAGGCCTCTCTCCCAGGGCAAATTGTAGGACGTGTCACAATGCAGGCACTGTTTTTGTTTTTTGCTTTACTCTGGGTCACAGAGAAACCTGATTATTATCACTGCTCCTGTCTAGAGAAGCATTCAGTTGGGGTTTGGGTGGCTCATAGTTTTTCCATTATGATACAAAGACTAAAGCACTAGTCTCTTTGAGGGTGGCCTTGTCCCCACAGGGGGCAGCCCATGGTGACAATCTCATCTCTCCATGACCTCTGGAAGCTGTTATTTGAAAGAAAATGATTTTCATGTGTATGTGATATCTAAGGGGAGATAAAGTAGGGCAATTTTATATATATATATATATATATATATATATATATATATATATATATATATATATATTTTTTTTTTTTTGCTTTTGTGGATTGTGGCCATTAATACCTGGAGTAAATGTTACCTTGTGCCCCGGGCGAAGTGCATCTGAGCATGGTCCTTGTAGCGCTTTCGCCTTTGCTCTTCATCACTGAGCAGAGCCCCAGAGCTAGAGGCTAACAGGTCAACAGAAGAGAATAGATGGAATTAATCCTGAAATACCTAAAGCTTCTGACACCGGATTTTTTTTTTAAATGTTTAAAAATTCCAAGTCTTAGTATTTGCAGCTTTTGCTGAATCCACCCCCAAAATGTAGCTGGCTTGGATGGATGACTGCCTTAGACAACTTGATAATTCATTTCAAAAGCTAAAGTGACAGGAATAAATCTCCAAGATGTATATAAAGGTAAACTATATCTAGTTTCACGCATACATATATTTCAACTTCCATGGCATTTCAAAAATTCCAAACAAAAGGCTCAACGAATATACTCTAGTTGTATGCAAATCATAAAACTTAGTCAACGTGAGAAATTGCTACCATTAATGACAGGAAGAAAATGCCTGGCACAGACATGAGGCTAGTGTCACTTGATTTTGTCTGAAAGTGTGAGTCAAAAACCTTGAACAACAACAACAACAACAACAACAACAACAATAACAACAATTACCACCACCACCACCATCAATTCAGAAGCATTCAAACAACCTATGCACCTATAAAAGCACAAATGGGAACAAATTAGACTTTTTTTATGAAATCGTCACGGAACAATTGCTTGCAAATTAGTGTCTGATGGGGTTGGAGACATTGCTTCCTGATTTGAGTCTTTCTGGAGGAGACACTTAGATAGTAATTTGGGGCAATTATGAATATTTCTTCATTACTCCTGCTTTAATGGGAAGATCCCACTCTAGGTATACAAACTGGACTTTGCTTAACAGGGATTTGGCTCTTCTCTGCAGACTGATGTGGTGGGACCCACACCCCTCTCTATACCCGATTTATAACCATCTCTGTTTCCCCTCCTCTCATCCCTTGGTTAGTGGCTTTGCTACTAGTTTGTTAGAACTCTTCTAGTTACCCCCATATAGGACCTCAGCTTTCTTTTTAGCAACATTTCTTCCAGTATTTTGTCTTGATTCTCTCTCAAGGATGGTGGGGAGTCCTGAAGTAGAAGGCCCTGGGGAAGGCAAGGGAGTTGGGATGAGGGAATGCGAGCGCAGGGCTGAGACTTTGGTCACATGGCTTCAGAGAGTCCATGCCCCTGTTTGCTCATCTGTGAAATGGAGGTTTTTAAAAAACAGAAGCTTCTTTCGGGGTTTTGAGGATTAAATGATATTAAAAATTGCACGTAGAATTCCTTGGCTCGGTGCCTGGGAAGGGACCAGAACTTGAGACAGGGGAGCTAAGATGCAGCTCGCTCTCCTGCACTACCAGGACCTTCCTGCTACCTGCCTTGCTCCCAGCCCTGCCTTTCTATATTCTTTAACCCCCCACCCCAGTCTCACATGTCCACCGGACCACAGTATCTCTGGACCTACCAACGGGAAATAGTCTACATTCATGTTCTTCATTTGGTAAAACTCTTTCTTTCTGAGGAAAACTTCAAACCAGTTATTCATTCAAGGGCAGAAACACGAAACTGCTGCATCAAGAAGCAAATTCCAGAGTGGAATTGTGGGCTCCATATACCTAAGCGCTTCACTTGTGACCCAGGCCAATGAGAGAGTACATCCTACTCTCAGTTCCTAAAATATGGGGGTGTTTGTTCTCTCAGACTTGGGTCTCTGAGGAGATACGCTTAATGTTAGTGGTCTAGGGGCTCCCTAGGCAAATCTGCCCCATAGTTCTGTGTTCAGTAGGTGGGTAAAAAGTGATAGAATTGTTTTACAAATTTCCTAGTGAATCTGTTAGTTTCGCCTTCTAATATCTTTTCTCATTACCTCCACTTAGGTGGATTTACTGGAGTTTTCAAAAGGTTTCATCAGTTGCAGACAGGTACATAGATAAGTTTTTGAATCTGTGGGACCAACAGAAAACCTTCCTTTTTAATCTTCTGAAGGTTCTCAAGGATAATAACAGATGAAACAGGCGAAAAGACACAAACATCTCAATGTGCAAAACCATGGAGCCTCGCACAGTCCAAGATTTGAAAAACAGTCAAACATCTCAGGTTAAATATGAGAGAGGGCAGTGGAGATGAAAGTCATTTTTAGGAAGATAGCAAATTAATTTTTTGGGTGATGCCATCAGCTTTGGGAAAAATACAATGACTTGAAACAAAAGCCTTTCTGGCCTTAGAACAGGGAATGGTTTATAAATTCCTCTTTATGGGATATCAAACAGGGTCAACATAGACAGCAACGGTATGCGGTGAGGTTTTGTTCAGGTGAATGAACAGACGTCTTCCCTTCTTCCTTGGAGTTTAGCCTTGTCTGTTTAATGAAACTTTGGGAGGACAGAGGAAGGAAATCCTCTTTCTTTTTGTCAGATCTGGGAACTACACAGAATTTATTTTTTCCTGTGTTCAGAGGAGATGAAATAAGGGAAAATCAGAGGTGCCTTGGATCCTTAATAATTGTGTGTGTGTGTGTGTTTATCTGTCTGTCTATTTGCCTATTTGTCTCTCTGTGTATGTGTGTATGAGTATGTGTCTCTCTTTGTATGTATGTGTGTATCTGTTTGTCTCTCTGTGTATGTGTGTGTATGAGTCTCTCTCTCTCTCTCTGTGTGTGTGTGTGTGTATGTCTGTGTGTGTGTGTTGTGTGACTGTGCCTGGTCAGCCTGCTTCGCCTGCTTGCACCACTCCAGTGCTGGGCTCTTGACTTTGGTGCTGGGATAAAACTCAGGTCCTCAGGATTCAACAATGAGCACTTGTCTGAGCTTCGTCACCGGTTATGTCTTAGGCATTCGAGGCACTTGTTAGGAATCATTTTCTGAGGCCTGCAGCCTCCTCTTGATGTTAAGTGAGCATCAGTATGGCCCATCTTCTGGAGTCCCACACTTGTGCAGAGACATCAAGGCAGGGGTTACTGAGATGTGCATTTCCAGGGCTATCCCATGTAAGTCCCTTGTCACAGTCCCAAAGGACTTGCTTCATCCTCACACCTGTGCTCTGCTGTCTTGATCTTGTGGGTTTACCTAGGAGTTAAGGCACTTACGGTGATATCCATACGTGCAATTACTTGAATTTAATGGAAATTATCCCAGAATCCCTGCTACATGATTTGAAGCAGGGGAGGTTCCAGAGGTTTTTAAATGAGTAAGGCTCATATGAAGATGAAGGTGGTTTTCCCAATCACATTCCAAGTTAGATTTTCTATGAAACCTTCCCATCCATGGCTTGATACCAGCATAGCCCAACAGGCTAGTGAGTGGCACAGGATTGAGGAATATGGTGTCGAGACTGACACTCCCTGGACAGAGACTCAAAAGTAAGGAACCAAGCGTCAGCTCGGACCCTGCGATTCAGCCAAGACTGGAAATTCCATGTATATCACACAGACTTTGCTTCAGGGGACCAAGTGCAACAGAATAAGTGCAACAGAATAAAATACAAACCATTCACATCCTCAATTGAGTCCAAAGCTTCCAGAGATGTCCAGGGTTAACTTTTCACTTACTTAAACTATCACTGAGGTTTAAAATAAAAAGAAAAATCTTTTGATATTGATTCTTATAATAGACAATGGTTTGAAATAAAACAGCGCGGCAGGTACTTGACCCGAATCTACTTTTAAACAGTCAGACTGAATTCCTGAAAGTGGAGACTGAGGTGCTTCCAGATTTAGCTTTTGCTATTGAGCCTGGAACAGTACGACTTCACCATTGCTATTAATGTATGACTGCTCATAAGAATGACACTATATCACTTTAAGGTCTTATCTAAGAAACTAAAAACCCTTTGTACCTTGCTCTTTTGCTTTTTTGGCATTCTGCCATCTCCATGAGGAACAATTGTTCAATATGTAAAGTCTAAACGACTCTTTTTATTGAATAAAGTATTGTGTTATTGAATGAATCACAAAGCAGCAGTCTCCTTTGCGCATTAACTTTGAATCTGCTCCTACGAGCAAAATCCTGATTTTTTTCTTTCAGATGCTAATAACATACTGTCCAGGCTAGACAAGGTTATTCTCTAAAAGGAATTGGTAAGAATTGGTTTGCTTTCATTATTTATCTGCTTAATAATGGTTTCTTAGAGTCACGGAATAAACTTTGTTCCTTATTGTCCATTATGGTAATTTAAACGCAGCTGGTGCTTTTTCTATCTTCAGTAAGTTATTATTGGTTAAACTAAGTATGATATTATTAGTTTTTGTTATAGAACAATTAAGTGAATACTATACTCTTCTGATGACTCATGTGTTGATTTTTAGCAAAAAAAATGAAATGAATATACTAAATTAAAACTATTAAAATTATTAGCACATATATAATATTTTCTAAGTGATTTACTATCATGGAAAGATTATGAGACTCAGACTAGATAGAGATATCTAAGTGCTTCTGACAACAGATTAGATCCAGTTGTCTCAGAAGGGACATCTTGCTTGAGTCACTGTAATATATGTAAGCTCCAATTTCTCACTTGTTAAATTTGGCAGAAATTCCAATAGGGTCAACATCAGGGACAGTTGTGACATTAAATCCTTGAGAACAGATTGGTGGGTGTGCACTGTTCACTCTACAGAACCACACACACACACGCACACACACGCACACGCACACACACACACACACACACACACACACACACACACACACACACACAAGTTAACTCACTTTCAGGGTTACAATTACCAAGAGTAAAACAGAGTTTGGAAGAGTGGAGACAAGAGTCCAGAAACTGCAACTTCATCAGCTCACAAGGCTGACTGCATCCTGGATGCATATACTTTCTGCATATAGTCTGTTGAATGGGAGGAAGTGATACAGTGACAAGAGCCTACTTAATCTCCATAACCTACATAGCCAGGATAATGACTTTTTGGACAATGTGTCCAGTGAAGTGTGACTCAGCCTCGAAGTTCCAGATACTTGAAAAGCCCACTGCAAAGCCCTTTTCTGAAGTTCCTTTTCCTTTCCGGGTCACAATGTCACTGTATTATATCCCTAGCAACACAGGAAACCACAGAAGATGCACTTAGAGACCACGTGGTCTTTTACTTTTCCTGCTTAATGACTTGATTACATGCTGATGCTGGCTGATTAGAACACATCATTCTATTAGTAATGAAACCTGGAATGCAGTCATAACTTGGACAATGGTTATGTCTGTCTTCCATGTATGCCTTCAGTGGAGGTGATACTTATCCATCCTAATGGGCCCTTAGCCCCTTCACACAATGCACTGGGTCCAACTGTTTTCAGGAACAGAAGTGACTGAACGTTCTAGTCTACTTATCTTTTATATGAATATATGATATGTATATTGTGTGCCCACACATATGGGTGTATGCATGCCACAGTGTGCCTGTGGTAATTGGAGGACAGCCTCAGGTGTTAGTCCTTGGCTTTCATATTACTTGGCGCAGGGTCTCTTATTATTCACTGTTTCATATGCCAGGCTACCTCAGCGAGAGCTTTCATGGATTCTCCTGTCTCTGCCTCCTATCTGCCTGTTGAAACTCTGTGACTGCAGACATGTGTCACTGGGTCTGGCCATCCAAACCCAGGTCCTCATGCTTGTACAGAAAGCATGTCAGCCACTGAGATATCTCTGTGGTGCCAAAATATTTATTTTTACAGCTAGAAATATTGCGGTTAAAAGGAATTAAGCGACTCATTCAGGCCCATATTTAGTAGGCTTCTGGAGCTCCTAATTCCTAGGGTAACTCATTCTACCATACCTTACTGCCAGCCAGGATCTGATAATCATTTCATGCATGTTTGTAGCCAATCTGCATATCTATTGGCCTTAGATATTCGGAAATCACAAACAAGTACAAGTAATATAAGAACCATGGCACTAGCTGCTCTTTTTTTTTTCTAGAAAAAGACATCAAACTATGTCTAAATCTATATCTTTTTGTCCTCCACTGTGTCATTAACTTCAGGCCATGGTTATTATTGGATTCCCGTTTTCCATTGGAAATAGAATATTTTTGTTGTGTCTCACAAGCTAAGAAAGCAATGTTCATGCTACTAGAATGGAATATGAAAATATAATTTTGATAAATTAGTGCTGGCTGGCCAAACCAATTCCACTGCTGTCCAAAATATCACAAAGAATATGATTGAATGTTTTTATACATTAGAAAGCATTGCAAGAAACTTTCTCTGTGTTGATATTTTGCCTGTAGTGCTTTTGTGATGTTAATTTAAAATAATTGGTTCTTCTTTTGAACAACTGTGTACAGTGATGATTAATTTGTGGGCCAACTTGACTGGGCTAAAGATATCAAGAAAGTGGGTAGAAGATTATTTCTGGGTTTGTCTGTGCTGATGTTTGATAATGTTTTGATGTTTGAATACACTGGAAGAGTATTCACACATCAGTAGATAATCAAGAATATATGTCCCCACCAGTTTAGGTTCACAGCTTCCTTACTAAAAACAAGGATGAAAGAAAAGGCAGGATGATGAATTCTGTCTCTTCTTATACCATGGCATCTATCTGTCCTTATTCTTGAACATCAGAGCTCCTAGTTTGAATGTTGGGGTTTACAGTGTTAACTGCCTCCTGCCATCACTGTTCATTCCTCAATTTCATGCTCAGCTTTAGTCTCAGACTGAGTGGGTTACCATCAGCTCCACAGACAGCCTTAGTTCTTTAGACTTCACCAATTTTGAGTGGTTCTCCAGTTTACAGCCAGTATTCATAAGACTTCTTTCCATCCTGAATGATATAAGCTAATTCCCATAACACATCTCCTTCTTCTGTATGTGTATATATTGGAGTAGTTCTTTGTTTTGGCAGAACCCTGGTAAATATACATATTTTCATAATTTCTCAAGGGAATTTAGAAAATACCAGCATCTGAGTATCTTCATTTCTTTGTAACTTAGCTCAACAATACCTATGAATTATTTACTTTGTCACTAAAATCTTATAATTATTAGCAATCAATAGTGAAACATGAGCCAAATCAGTCATTTTTTGTCATATACTATAGTAATATGAGCTCCAGTATCAAGACAAGGAAAAAAAACATTGGGAAGACAGAACAAGCTTTCTAGAACAAGCTGTTCTAGAAAGGAAAACAAGGAGTTCTAAACAAGTGTATAAAAGGAAGAATTGTCTGTGATAATTTCTCAACAGTTTTCTAACTGAACATAAGACCCACACATCAAGATTGAAATCATGCCTGGTATTGGAATCCTAGCCAACTATCCAGGGCTAGTGGTGTTATGAATCTTGGAGGAGAACTGCCAATCACCAGATCACTAAACCAACATAATCCTTAACTACAATCTAAGTATTTGTACTTAAACACACACATAAGAGTAGGCTCTGCTACATATGCAGCTAGAGACATGAGCTCTGGGGGTAATGGTTAGTTCATATTGTTGTTCTACCTATAGGGTTGCAGACCCCTTCAGCTCCTTGGGTACTTTCTGTAGCTCCTTCACTGGGGGCCCTGTGTTCCATCTAATAGATGACTGTGAGTATCCACTTCTGTACTTGCCAGGCACTGGCATAGCCTCACACTAGACAGCATGTAGCAGAAGATGGCCTAGTTGGCCATCATTGGGAAGAGAGGCCCCTTGGTCTTGCAAACTTATATGCCCCAGTACAGGGGAATGCCAGGACCAAGAATTGGGAGTGGGTGGGTAGGGAAACAGGGCAAGGGGAGGGTATAGGGAACTTTCAGGATAGCATTTGAAATGTAAATAAAGAAAATATCTAATAAAAAAATTGAAAAAAAAAGAGTAGGTGCTGGCAGTGCCTGACGAATGCAAATGTTGATGCTCACAATCAACCATCAAACTGAGCATAGGGACCCCAATGGAGGAGTTAGAGAAAGGACTGACGGAGCTGAAGGGGATTGCAACCCCACAGGAAGAACAACACCAACCAACCAGACTCATCCCATTAAAAAATCTCCCAGGGTCTAAACCACCAACCAAAGAGTATACATAGAGGGACCTGTGGCTCCAGTACTGCCTTATCTGGCATCAATGGTAGGGGAGGCTCTTGGTCCTGTGGAGGTGTGATGCCCCAGCATAGGGGGATGCTAGGGATATGAGGCAGGAGTGGGTGAGTTGATGGGGGAACACCCTTGTAGAGGCAGGGGCAATGAGACGAGGGGTTTATGGGCTAGGATTCAGGAAGGGGGACAACATTTGAAATGTAAATAAATAAAATAATGAGAGAGAGAGAGAGAGAGAGAGAGACAGAGAGACAGAGCCCTCACCTTTCATCAAGGAAAGTTTTCAGTGTCACAGATAGAGTCTACAGAAACCTGTAACCAATAAAACTGCAGATTTGTGGAACACAGCACAAATGGAAACATCTGCACAACAACCGCATCACCTAAGGCTCAGGAACCATCGCAGAAAGATTGTAAGAGCGAGAAGAATAGAAAATTTGCCTTTAGACTGCATCTTCTGTTAATGTCAGAAGCTACAACCATAAAACCTCACCGATGTGATTGCTTAAGCATGAGCCGAATGAGAATAATACCAATAGACATGCCAGACTGGACAGGAGAAATGACTATGGTATTTCTACTCTATACACACAACTACAGGCAACCCAAGAAGGTTGAGTGGGGAACATAGTTTTCTCTAGGTTCTCTAGGGAAAGACATATCTACTGGTTATCCAGTATCAATGGCCAGCCCTTAAAACATACGTACAAGTAATAGTATACACGCTGGCCAGTTTACATTTAGGAATGTGTGTGTATGTGTGTGTGCATGTGTGTGTATGTGTGTGCATGTGTGTGCATGTGTGCGCGTGTGTGTTCATGTAAAAACAACTAGCAAAAAGGGCCTTAAATGTAAAAGATAGCAAGGGAGGCCATTATGAGAGTATTTAGAAGAAAGAAAGGGAGCAAAAGGTCTCGCAAACGTAGTTATATGATAATCTCAGAGTAAAAGAAAATATAATACATGTTAAAGTGAGAATCCTTGTTCACAAGCAGCAAAGTCCAGGAAGAGAACCAAGGATAGCAATTATGGAGAACCTCAAAGGATGTCTGGCATCTTTGCCCCTCAATCAGTGAACCAGAGTTGCTGAAATAACTCAGTTTTGAAGAAGAGAGTCAAGGCTGATGCAAATCCGCCAATCACCTCCAAGAGGCCTGAGATTTGATGGAAAGCCCAATTTTAATAACCACACTAGAATGGAAAAGGAGAGTTAAATATAAAACTATGAATAGCCTTAAGAAAATACTTCAATATAGCACATCAAATAAGCACAGTGATAGCAATACCAGGCTTGCCGAAGCATGACTGTCATACTCCTTTAGTTTCAAGCACAAGCAGTAGAAATAAACTAGGAAGGTTAAGTTATTAGATTCACGAAGATAAAAGATTTTGCATATTACTTGTTTACATGTAATTTTCTTTATTATCCTCAGAGATCCAGGTTTATATTTATAAATCAAAAGCAATCTCTGGCTCTGGTGGGAAAAAGTAATTAAAACGTAGTCTGTTACACGTGTCTATTGGAATAGATAATTTCAGGCAAGTGATTTTAATTAAAAATTTTGATGATTATAGTTATATACATTGAGGTAAGGGAGAAAATAAATGTGCCAAACAGCCGAACACGTAAGAAATGGAAACTGTCAAGCAAGCACCAGGAGGACACTTCAGCAGCCAGCCTGTTTATGTCAGAAATGTTGACCGAACCTGTCCTGGAAGAAAAGAGGGAAGTCTCGGATTTTATCTTCTCTGTGCCATCCTAGGAAACACTAATGCCATCGTTGAGTCTTGTAGGTGGTCTTAGGAACCTATGAAGACAGAACAGCCGCCTCCCAATGAATTCACCCAATGAGCAAAGCAAGTCCGGGGGGAAGACAGTGACAGTCATATCAATGTAAACCATTAAAGGGATGTGGAATGTTCATATTATTTGTTCAGGTTTTATTTTTATAGACTAGAAAGAACACCTATAAATAAACACTGGGGCTTACAATATCTCTCCAAAAAAGAAACACTTCCCTTGACTGCTCTCTGTCTATCTACTTTCTGCCTTAGTGTATTCATACCTGCTGCTGTTCTTGTGGAAGAATGCATCTTCTCAGCCGCATTTCCCTTCAAACAAAGGGAAACAGTCTTAGGTGACCAAAACGACAAGGAACAGCTGCTTTGTTTTATTCTACCATTTAGTTTTATCGTATCAAAAACAACACATCTCCCCATGGTTTGGAGACCAATGGTGCATTCTAGGAAGCAACCTTCATTTTACATGTTGAACTCAGCGATGGGACTTTATAAATCTTTTGCTCAAAATCTAATAATCACATAATGGACAACTCTTGCCAACTTTAAAATATGCTCTTTCAAATCACCTTTTAATTGGGTAAAAAAAATCAGACCTTGTAGGTGTATCTATGATTTATTATTTAAAACACAGTATCATTCTTTTTGGGCAATAGCCTCACTCATTCATTCATTAATTCATTCATCATTCATTCATTCAAAAACACTTTTTGAGTGTGTACAATGAGATACTCGTTAAGGTGTCAAGGAAACAGTAGCGAGTAGCACAGGTATAAGCCAAGAAACTCCCTCAGTAATGGAGCTAACATTCTATAGCTGCGAGGCAAGTGATAGCACATACTAATCAGGTGACAGCATACAGAATGTGAGGAGTGATTTCGAAGCTACTCAAATGAGGAGAGGCACTCAGGGGTTGGGGATGCCTGGGGTCAGGCATGGTTGAGGAGAGCTGATGAAATGACAGGAGGGAGGAAGTCATATAGACATGGAGGAAGAGCAAGCCCCGAAGGGAATGCTCCAGTGTGTTTGAAAGACAGCGTGTTGGCTGGTGTGACTGGAATAGAGTTTAGGGCAAGTAGAAAAAGAGGAGAAGACTAAATGAGAAAAAAACAGGCAGAATGTGGACATCTTCCCACTGTTCTTGTAAACGATAGACTGAGAGACAACAACGGTATAGATAGGAACATTAATTAATTAATTAGGTGGCAACAATCCTCCTAAATGTCACCACCTAAAGTGACAGAGGATGTGATTAGAAAGGGAGGTGGTTAGCTATTGGATAAAGAGAATGCTGGTAAATAACAGCCAATATTATATCCTGAGACCATAGGACGAAATTAGGTTTTGGTATGAAAACGGGGAAAGTGGATGAAGCTGTTCAGAGGGTAAAGCTGTAACCAGGATTATTTGGGTGAACAAGAAGTTCAAAATCTCCTTTAAATAAACAAATGAGCATGTGAAGCACGGATCTTAATATGTAGAACCCAAGGAGGCAGTCTAGAGATTCATATAAGCTGAGACCTGTTTAATATTTTGGTGATGCTTCATATCGCTTACAGGAGGCACCTATGATGTGAGTTTAGATAAAGAGAAAGGATCTGATAACCAGGGTACTGTATCTATGGAGATTAAATTGATCCAGCAAATAAAATTATGAAAAAAATGGCCAGGGGAGTGAATGTAAATATAGACCTGAGTGCTGATACCTTTTCTGGAAAGAAGGAATTATCCACTTGTTAAATTATTGAACACTAAATATGACAATAAGATGTGGTATGGTGACTTCAGCCATGTGTAGTAAGAGTTTCTGCTTGATCACAATAATTTTGAAAGGCAGAATGTGTACATGAATAGCCTTATTTGGGCATCCCGGATGCAGTTGTGTTAGAATACTACAGTGGAATGTTTTAGTAGTGGCCAGACAAAGTTCCCTAAAACTTGAATAATAAATCCTCTATTTAAAATTTTTGTTAGTTTTACGATTTTTACGATCTGTACATTGAATGATAATTCCTAGAAAGAAGCGTTGTCTGCAGATATATGACTACATAGAAAGAACTTCAGTGATGGGAAGAGATCTGAATATTACAGGTCCAAAGGCTAAGTGGCTTATGTTGGGCTAACTTTAGCATACTGGGATAGCCATTCCTCACTCATCTCTGTGGCTAACAGATAGAACCCTCATGAAATCTGTTAACTTAGCAGACCTGTGGTTCCCATGAACCCCAAAGCCTAGCATGTCAGCAGAGAGCATCTTAGGCTTAAAGAGAATCCCCCTTTCTCCATCTTAGTGTACATGCCCCTCTGACATAGCCTCAATGTACTTCAAACTTGCCTTGATGTATGTCGTTCTTTGTTTTGTAAAACTATAGAAACTTCATGAAATTGCTTCAGTGTTGGAGCATGGAATTTGGTATAACCTAAATCCGGGTTCCCAGTCCACTGTCACTCAAAATGGCTCCACAATAAACTACCTCTTACTCGATTTAAGACAAGAACTGTCATTTTTTTGTGTCAACAATACTCAGTGAAGTCAATTGCTTATACAAAAAACTATGCGATTGATGCATTTGACAATGACCTGCACAGCTGTAGCACCATCACCATAATTAAGAGGGTGAACATATGTTTATCTCTCCAACGGTATTCTCATAGGTATTTGTAGTATACACTCCTTCTGTATCGGCAGCCAATGGATCTCTTATCCCCTGCAATAGATTAGGCATTTATAATGTTTCTATTGATATTATCTCCAGGGATCACATTTTCTTTATGTGTATTTGAATTTGAATCCAATATCACGTTCTTTCAGTCTGATCAATATGCTTGACTATTCCTTACCATCTATGCCTGGTGGTATCCTTACCATGTTTGCCTGGCCATGACAGGTTTATCTGAGTTTTTGTTCCTCTGATGATTTTCTCCTTCAATATTTGATTGCTGAAGCATACTTTGTTAGATATTGAATCCTAGGTTCTTACTCTTAGTTCTCTCTAGGTTCCATCAGATTATGTTTGGGTTTGGGTAATATCCTTTTTTTCATTGCTATGACAAAATACTTGACAGGGACCACTTCAAGGTAGGACATGTTTTGGCTCACAACTGGAGAGCATGGACCATCATGATAGAGCATGGTGGTAGGCGCTTGTGTGGCTGGTCATACTGCATCCACAGTCAGGAAGCAGAAAAGAGAACACCCTTTCTCCTTCCTTTCTCACCTTCCTTTCTCCTTTTTACTTATCCCCAGCTCATGTATTGTTATCACCCACCTTTAGGTTGAATGGTCCCACCTGAGTTAATCTAAATTATCTACCCCTTCACACAAATACCCGGTGGCTAACGTCATTTATGTGATCACTCACAGGCATGCCCATACTGGTCTCATAGGTGATCCTAGATCAGGTGGGGTGTGCAGGCAACATTAACCATCTCAGTTTGCACCATTTTTGGAACTCTATGGTTGTAAATGCCCATGCTACCACCTCACCAGCAAGAACGGACGTGGACACCAGAATCCTTCTGCAAGCATCTTTTATTACATCATGTGGAGGAAGAGAGTGAGCCTAAGATGGGTCCCACTTATATACACCTTATATACACCTCAGTGAGACATGTGTCGTCAGGATTGGCTGACTGCCCATTACCTCAAGTTACGCCCCTGGATGGGTGGTGACTTACGCAGCTTTGTCACAAGCACATGCGCACTGAACTTGTTTGTTTGTCCCAGGCTGGGGGTGGTTACAGGATGTCGGCGCCATCTTGGAATGGTGGCAGAACCAGCTCGGGCGTGGCTCTCTACATATGGTCACTTTGTTTATTGTTCCCTCCCACAGTGTGTCTTCTTTCTTTATCTGCTATAAACATTTGCCTTACAATTGGGTTTCAGCTATGTGATTGAGAAGCACTTTGCTGAGACTCTTCAGATATTTATCCTGCTAAGTGTTCTTGGAGCATCTCAGTTCTGTAGTTGTATATTTATTATCAAATTTGAAAGATTTGTGTTTCTATTTCTCAACATTTTTTTTTTCTGACTCTTTTCTTTTGGGACGAAAAATACCTATAATAGAAAACTTGGTGCAGTCCCATGTGTTTTGGATGCTTTGCTCTTTTTGAGAATCACTCCTCTGCCTGCCTATTTACCTATAATCTATCTCTGTCTCTCTCTATGTCTCTCTCTGCCTCTGTCTCTCTCTCCTTCCTCTCTATTTTTCTATTCTTATTTTGCATTTAAGCTCCTTGATATTTTCTTGTGTAATTAATTTGCTGATACATCCTTCAGTGATATTGGAACACATATATACATATAATACAATATATATGTGTATATATATTATACATATATAGGTATAATATAACAATATCAGATAATATATCTGATATATATCAGAATACATATTAAGTAGTATATATAAAATGTCTTTTTATTATTAATATTTTATTTTAATATATTTTAGTTTTTGTAAATCTTCGAACATGTTTATAATAGGTATTTAATACATATTGGTTTACCGTGGTCTTTTGCTTCTTCTTTGTCTTCATCTTCATCTTTTTATGGTAAGAAAATATTTGTTCTTTGTTTATGGAAAGCAGATTGTTTTTCATACAATATATTTTGATCACACTTTACTTTCCCACAATTCCTTCTAGATCCTTCCTACCTAACCTATCCTACCTTACTTTCTCTTTTCCATTAGAAAACTAACAGACCAACATATCAAACAGTTCAAACCCCATGGTATTTTTGAAGGTTTTTCTTTTCTTTTTCCATTCCTTTTGCCTTTTTCCTTTTTTTCCCTTTTTCCTTTTTCCTTTTTCCTCTCCTCTCCTCTCCTCAACTCTCCTCTCCTCAACTCTCCTCTCCTCAACTCTCCTCTCCTCTCCTCTCCTC
>LR750272.1:137199-248476 GCA_902729485.2 Mus minutoides
CCCTCTCCCTCTACTCCTCTCTCCTCCCCTCTCCTTCCCTCTCCTCTCCCCTCCCCTCCCCTCCTCTTTGTGTGTGTGTGTGTGTGTGTGTGTGTGTGTGTTTGTGTGTGTGTGTGTGTTAGTTAAGGCTTTATCTGGGCATTTCTTCAACTTTACATTTTACTTATTTTTTTAGCTTATATATTTTGATATCCAACTTTGTGCTTATGGAATTGGGATTTCTGTGTAAGCAAATTATGTGTCTCTGTATCTATGTGTGTTTCTTGTGTTTACATCTTTAGTTCTTTTGCTGGTCTCGCAGGTTGTGACAAGGTTTCTGTTCTGACAGCTCTGACTGTCTTAGAACTTGGTTTGTAGAATAGTCCTAACCTTGAACTCACATAGATCCACCTGCCTCTGCCATGTGAGTGCTGGCCTTTCTTGCATTCCTTCTTCCTGGAACCCTAGCCTGATTCTGCATATTATCCAATATCAGCAAACAATTTTTTCCTATATTTTATTTTGTTTTTTAATGGTTCATAGCAAAGAAACATGGGCAGTAGTCTGTTAGAATGGAAATAAAGATTCCAATAGTTCCATTAAAAATACATGGTTGGTGTTTAAATTCAGATTTTACCATTGAAACTGACATAATCCACACTCTAAGACATCATATTCCTTCTAACACTTTAGTGCAGCTATCACTTTTTCTTTAATTAATGAAATTAATTTGGGGAAGAAATTGTAGCTTTACTGAAAAATTGTTTGTCTTTCGACATAGTACTGTGAACCTTTTTGAGCTAGTTTTTTTGGAAAGGTAAATATTTGGCATCTGTGTTCATAATTTTCATGAGAATGATGAATATTATTGCAGCATTTGCTGGAGATATTCTCCCTTTTCAATTGAATTGGCATTCCTGCATGTTCAAACATCTATTGAATATGTGTCTCTGATTGTTCTACGCCTAAATATAGTGCTGAGTATCTGGACCATATACATTTTAGATAATTTTTTCAAGAGACATAGTAAATAAAAAAGGGAATGGAATACATGTAATAGCAAAGTTGAAGGTGGGGCAGACTGAGAGAAAATGGAGTCATCTGTACAAGTGGAGAAAATATAGAGGAAGAAATGGCTAAGGGAAAGGAAGAATAAGAATAAAATATAATGTTTAATGAGAATGGCAATGCCATGCTGAAACCCTTTACTTCACATGCTAACCTAAAATATAGCTAATAAAAATTCATAAAATAATTTCAGTGTTGAGTATATAGAACATGTTGGAAGAATTGGTAAAAAAAAATAGTTTTCCTATCAGTAATCAGACTGCAGTGAGCACAGACTACAGTGAGAACAAACTGCAGTGAGCACAGACTGCAGTGAGCACAGACTGCAGTGAATACAGACTGCAGTGAGCATAAACTTCAGTGAGCACAGACTGCAGTGAGCACAAACTGCAGTGAGCTCAAACTGCAGTGAGCACAGACTGCAGTGAGCATAGACTACATTGAGCACAGACTGCAGTGAGCACAGATTACAGTGAGCACAGATTACAGTGAGCACAGATTGCAGTGAGCACAGACTGCAGTGAGCACAGACTACAGTGAGCACAGACTGTAGTGAGCACAGACTACATTGAGCACAGACTGCAGTGAGCACAGACTGCAGTGAGCACAGACTGCAGTGAACACAGATTATAGTGAGCACAGATTACAGTGAGCACAAACTACAGTGAGCACAGATTACAGTGAGCACAGACTGCAGTGAGCACAAACTACAGTGAGCACAGATTACAGTGAGCACAGACTGCAGTGGTCATCGACTATAGTCGGCATGTCTACATTGTATACTAACTACCTCTGAATTTACTCAGGTAGCATTCATTTTGTTTAGTCATCATTCTTTGATAAATTTTGATCCACATACTTTGGCCACAGCAAATTTAAGTGTTTCACTGATTTATTTACATTGGTGATGAAATTAAAAATATCGCATTTTTAGTTCAAACTTCAATTGTGCATTGCAGGGGCATGAGTAAATATTTCTTTTCAAATTAGTTCTTTAGGATTCTCTACATAGACAATTGTTTTATCTGTCCATAAAGACTGTTTTACTTCCTTCTAAATTTATAGATGTTTTATTAGCTTCTCTTACACTACTGCATCAACTAAGATATTGAAGAGAGTGATGACAGAGCGTATCCTTGTGTAATGCCTGGTGTGGCAATGAAAGAACCCATGGTTTTGTCACCAAGTATAAGATTAATTGTGGATTTTGATAGACACTCCTTATTAAGTTAAGGAAGCCTCTCTAGTTTCTGCTGGGTTCTCTCTTAAATGTGAAAAGCTGTTATATTTTTCAAACACCACTTTCCCCTCTCTGACATGATCATATGGTCTTTCTTTTTCTAGCCCGATGATGTGAGAGATCTTACTAATTGCTTTCACACATGAAGTCCTGACTTTTCTCAAGTTGCATGAAAATTAACCCTTGGCTTATTGTCAACTATCTTTCATAACTTAAATTTTAAATTACTTTCCACGTGAAAGATATTTATTTATGCTCTTCTGATGATGATGTATGCTACGGTTTATTTGTAGATGATCTCTTATAGTCGGGATTTTAGTGTGAGCATTTGTTGGTTGTGAAGTTTGAAACAATACCTCTCTATTTAGTGTAGCCTGGCTTAGAATGAATGCCTGACCTTCCTGGGTGAGTCTCATGAGTGCTGAAATTCAGACATTTGTTACTATGCCCAGTTTCTGAATGTTAGTTACATTTTGTTATTTGCTAAAATCATTGATCCTGAACTGAACATCTTAAGTATTTTTATTTCGTCTTGCTCATAACATTTTGTAGAATCAACTTATAATTTTAGACCAAAAGCAGGGAATTATTTTCAGAATTAAAATGTCAGAAACTGTGTTCTGGAGTTGGTGAGTTAACTTGAATCACGTGGGTCCATATCTTTTATAAGTAATTAGTTATTAATTATAAAAGTAAAAAATATAGTGTAATATAATAATATAGTACAAAGTATAAAAGTAATAAAAATAAGGTAATTAATTATTCTAATTTTTCTTTGTAATGAACCTAGACTGTATATGTCTTAGATGTTTGAATGTATATTATACTGTGAGCATCGTGGGGAAATTAAATCTGAATAAGATGCAATGCTTATGTCTCTTTTTTTTGGTGCATATGAGGTAATGTGTTTGTTAATTAGCTTGCCGTAGCAATTCTATAATATATATTCAACATCATGATATATACAATAAACACCTAAAATTTTATCAATTTGTAAAAATGCTGAAAAAAAAAGAAGTTAGTTAACTACTTGAAGAAAATGATAGCCCTTTTTCAAAGAGGAAAGTGCCTCCAGTGTGGTTATATAATGCTTTCCAGGTCTCCTGGGACCAGCAACTGTAGGTACTTAAAAGGAGGTGCAGGAAGATGCCCATAATGGTTGTCTATGCCCCGTGCAGGGCTCTTAGGTCCACTCTCAGTGAATATACAGTGGGTCACTTATATGGCAACAATAGAATGGACAATAGCACCTCCATGTTTCAAAACAAGACTTGCTGTCACTTGAGTCCCAGGAGTTATGAAAGGGTGAAGTCACAGCCATCGTAGTAATATGAGAAACGTAAATTACAAACTGTATTATGGAATTATGAGTTAATATAAAGAGCGCCGAAAAATAGAAGCAGTTCCTTGTAAATGACTCTGCCAGCACAGTTTATCAGCTTGTAGTGATAACCAGCTTTACCTGTAAACTGAAATTGCATTGCGGGAATCTCCAACCCATTGAGTTAAATGTATTTCATTTATAACTGCTCAGCGAGCC
Source organism: Mus minutoides (assembly GCA_902729485.2). Lineage (NCBI taxonomy): Eukaryota > Metazoa > Chordata > Mammalia > Rodentia > Muridae > Mus > Mus minutoides. The sequence goes on from LR750272.1 coordinate 141,027, forward strand.
ATGAAAGACCCAGGGGCATTTAGGAGTCAGAAAAGCTGCCTTTCTTCTAGAATGTTGTAATTGTAACCACACTACAAAGAATAAATGATAAATGAGCCCATGATAGATGAACATGGTAGGAATTATATTTAGAAACTCAAATATAAACACATCAGATTATTTTGTACAAGGATTTTTTTTTCCTACTCCTAGCTCAAGGAAGGGTGTGTGTGTGTCTATTTTTATAAAGCAAATTGGAGAAGGAAAATGGAAGACACTCACAAATGCTTAAAAATGCGCGTGGAATTCCAATATGCAAATGATAACTCTTTCTTTTGTACACACCACAGATGAAGAGCAGAGAGTACATGATCACAGCTGAATTCTCCCTGGGATCTTAGACAATGTAATACTAGCAGGCACCCTCAGATCAGGCACACCCGGCTGCTGCTTCACAGAGCCTGCCTCCTCCTTCCCCACACAAACCCTTCACACCGGCTTCCTTCATTTTTCTTTCAAAAAGGCAGAAATGAAGCCAAAATCTTTTGTGTAAAGGAAAAAAATCACTATAAAGAGGAAGGCGAATCATACACAGTTATTTTTGAAAAAGATTTTGCTTTAAAATTAGAAACTCCCTCCTAACCAGGAACACTTCAAAACACTTACTCTGCCTCTCAAAGGCCTAGCTGTGGCTGCTGTGCCTGGGAGCACTGATGGGACCCTGATGTTTTAGGGGATGAATAACAGGATAATTTTTTGCATTGTTTAATCTTTTTCTCTTGTGCTTGATTTTTGCAGTTTGTTCGAATAAATGTCTACCTAATTATACTGTCACGAAGAGCATCAGACTTCAAAAAATGTCCCGAATTAACTAGTTCAGAGACTCTCCCTGTTCCTTAGGTGATTGATATGAGACTATGATATAAAATTATTTTTTTCTGGTCCAGTGATGTACAGTACAATCCAAATGATGTATGCATCCACATCCTATGCCTGAGATCCCTGAATACTATCTTTTAGGTTACAGGATGGGACTCAGTTAACTTCCTTGAGAAAAAGACCTACTGGATTGTCTGGGTGAGTCTTAAATGTCTTCAAATATGTTATAGGAGGAAAGATACAGAGGGATTTAGGAAGCAGAGATGATGTTGTCATGAAGGCAGAGATTGGAGAAATGGAGCTATAAGATATATATGTGTAACATGTGCACACCTGATGCCTGAGGAGTTCAGAAGAGGGAGTGATATCTCCTGAAACTGTAGTAAGGGATGGTTGTAAGCTACCATGTGGCTGCTATGGACTGAACCTGGGTCTTTAAGAGCAACAAATGTTCTTAACCACTGAGCCAACACTCCAGTCTCCTTAATATGTCTGTCTGTCTGTCTGTCTGTCTGAGAGAGAGAGAGAGAGAGAGAGAGAGAGAGAGAGAGAGAGAGAGAGAGAGATTGTGGGTTGATGTGCATATGTGTTTTCATGTGACTAGAAAGGTCAGAAGATGGTGTCAGGTCTTTTGAAGCTTGAGTTATAGGCAACTGTGAGCCACATGATGTTGATGTTAGGAGCCAAACTTGGCAAGAACTGCCAGAACTCTTACCTGTGTTGCCATCCCTCCAGCTTCAATAGATAAATTTCAGATTATCTAGGAAATAGATACTTGGAAGATAGTAGACTCTTTCTTAGGAAGTACAAGCCAGGCTAAGAAAAATTGTGCTTAGAACACTTGGTGAGGTTTCTTAATATTTGGGATCCAGTTGTTAAAGACAGCTCTCACATTTCAGCCTGATGTATCTCTGTTGTGTGCCCATAGCTCACTGGAATGGTCACACATGCCAGCAATTTGTGTGGAAGTTTGAGTAGAGAATGTTTGAAACTCAGTGTGCCACAAGGTATAGAACTGAGATGCCACTGGGAGTAGAAATTCAAGGCTGGAGCAGGCAAGGCATGTTGGGTAGAAGATGGGGATGGTTCTTGGAAGAGTTGTGGAAGGTGAATATGATAATAATATATTGCATCAAATTCTCCAGGAGTTAATAAAAATATTAAAACAAACCCGGTGTTACAAAATGAAATTTAAAAACCAATAGAAGGAATAAAAACTGATTGCCCTGTCTACTGTCCCTCCTTGTTGCCTGATGGTCAAACTCCATTGACAGTAACACAGTCTGGACTTGAGCAATTCTTCCCTCACTGATGGCCTAGGAAGCCACGCCCTTGGCTCTCAGATGGGTTCTACGTCACTAGTGTGAAGTGAAGGGCAATAGGCATATGTAGACTCAAGAGGCGGGAAGTCAGTTCATTCAGGTTCAAAGGTTTAATTTGGAAGGACAGTAATTGTCCTGGGTGTAGGAAGTGGACAAGCATCTTGAGGTACTAAGTTGTCTTCTCTCTCGGAGACCTTGGGCAAACTGCAGGACTCCATGAGTGTCATGGGCAGCGACAGGCACACTGTGTTGCACTTGTGTTTCCTAATCTGAGTATGTTTTCAAAGGCTTTCCAACATGACTGAACATTAAATATTGTCACTGGTTGATAGAGAACACTGTCTCATATATATTGCTTTGCTCTGTTGACCACAATGTTTTCAAGTCGTAGTATGGTCATTAAAAATAACAGTATGATCTTCATTCAATCATTATGATTGTTAGGTTTGTATAATTTTGTGTGTATTTTGGGGAGGGGCCATGAAACTAGAAAGTGGCTCATGAGAGTAAAGTAAGAATCCTTACTGGAGGTGGGGGGTAGAGAGTAGAATACATGCACATTAAAGCAGAACTTGGCACTAACTGGAAGGAGAAGAATGAACAGGCAGTGAGAAACAGGTATGGGGAAGGGTAGTTCGGAGGAGAGGGATGAAACAAAGAAGAAAGATAAATTTGTATGAAGATGCCATGATGAATCATATTTATTAATATTTACTTGCCAACTTAAAATAATTTAAATATATGTATGATATGAAATGTAACATCTTTAAAAATATTTTCACTAGATATTTTCTTTATTTACATTTCAAATATTATTACTTTTTCTTATTTCCCCTCTGAAAATCTCCCCTTCCCCTGCTCAATAACCTATCCACTCCTGCTTCCTTGTCCTGGCATTCCCCTACATTGGGCCATAGAGCCTTCACAGGACCAATTGTGTCCTCTCATTGATGTTCTACAAGGCTACCCTCAGCTACATATGTAGCTGGAGCCATGGGTCTCTCCATGGGTACTCTTTGGTTGGTGGTTTAGTACCTGAGAGCTCTGGGGGTAATGGTTGGTTCATAATGTTGTTCCTCCTATGGGGCTGCAAATAACACAAGTATATAGCACGAAGTCCATTTATAATGTAATATTATCTTTCATCTCCATAACTTTCAACATGTAAAATTGAAACTATTTCTATTAAACAATGACTCCTCATTCTCTGCTCTACCACCCAAACTCTCACCCCAACCCTGTCAGCAGACACCATTAATTCTATATTCTGACTCTAATACTTTATACAGATGCAATCATACTGCATTTGTCACTTTGTAGTGGCATAACTTCATGAAACTATTTCTTTGGTTGTGACCACATATTAACTGTACTCCTTTTTAATGTTAAATAATATTTTATTGTGTGTACATGCCACATTTGTGGTTTTCTGTTGTTCCAAAAAGAGTTACACGTTATACCTGCTAATGTTTCTTTAAACACAAATGTGCAGATTTCTCTTTGTGATTCTGCTTTTCAATTCCTTTGGGTGTACACTCAGAAGTGGAACTACTCTATGATGTATTAATACATTTTTAGTTTTTCAGCAAATGATGAACTGCTTTGAAGAATGACTGTATTTTATCTTCTTGCCTTCAATTAAGGAGTCCACTTTCTCCACATCCTCCGCAACATTCATTCTCATATATATATATATATATATTATATATATATATAATAAATTATATATATATATAATTTATTTGATAGGATGCAGATTAATAAGTGGAACTTGTATCTCATTGTAGTGTACATTTCCCTAGTGACTATTCATGTTGAGCATTTTTTCAGGTACTTACTGGTGATTTTTAGATTTTCGGCAAAATATATTTTCAACACATGTGCTGACTTTTGGATTATAGTATTTGCTTATATGTTGAGTTTTACAACTTCTCTAATGTTATGGATGTTAATCCCCTGACTTTCAAATACTTTCTTCCATTCTGTGGCTTGTCTGTTACTCTTGGTAGATCTTGTGAAGCACAATTTGACTGCTTTCTCTTTTGCTTCTTGTACTTTTGTATTATAGTAAACACATATTCTTATTACATTTATTTTTTTAAAAAGATTTTATGTCTGCTTTTAAGAGAGTTTTCTTTTTTTTTTTTTAGTTAACTGTAGGCTTTAACATTAGGACTTTGGTTCATTTTGAGCAATTTTTTGTATCTGGATTAGGTCAGGTTCAGGACTCATTCTCTTGCATATGAATATAATTTTCCTACTATCATTGCTCAGAGAAGCTATTCCTTCCCTGAATGGTGTGTGAGTTACTTTTCTTCACTGTTCACAAAATTCTGATGTGCTAGAAGAAGGGTTTATTTGGGTTCACATCTTCAAGTGTCTGCCTATTATGGTAGGGAGGATGCAGTGCAGCTGTTTTTCACAACACAGCAAGACAGGGAACAAATAAGGAACACTGGAGTTCCACTGGAAACAAATAAGGAACACTGGAGTTCACTGGATTTTCCCTTCATTGCCTTAACCACGCAGAGACCCCTCCCCCCCCAGCCTGTGAGATGGTATTAGCACATGTATGACATGCAACATCTAAACAATACAGGTCTATGACCATGTCTTCCTCCCCAGTTAACTCTCCCTGGAGAAAGCCTGACAAACATTGTATATTCCTAGGAGAAATAATACAGTCAAGTTGACAAAAAGTTGCATAGTAACAGACAGCCTTGGTGCCACTTTAAAAAAACCACATTTGCGAGTATCTGTTTCTGGGCTGTTTCTTCTATGTCATTGGTCTGTACCCTCCCTCCCCAATAGCCTCTCCTTCACCAGTTTGTCTTGATTACTATACCTTCATCATAACTTCAGGAATATCATGTGTGTATTTCAGCTTTGCTCTTTTTCAAGGTCATTTCACCTATTCAGGATCCCTTGAGATTCCACATCAATTTCAAGCTTCCATTTTCTGTTTCTAGAAAACCATACAAGGATTGTTGTAGTGATGGTACTGAATTTGTACATCACTTGAGAGACTATAGGCATACCATCTTTGATGGAAAAAAATAATGAAACAAATCAACCCACATAGCTCTCACTTTAAAGGGAATAAAATATAGTTTCTTCTAGAACCAAATTGGAGTGACAACAGCCTGGAAGCATAGATATAGATTACCTCAAAATTCCATCTTCCAAAGTGGAAGCAGTTTCAGATTACCTCAAAATTCCATCTTCCAAAGTGGAAGCAGTTTCATGATGCTTTTTAGTTCTACAGAACAAAGGAAGTAAAAAAAAAAATCAAATCAAAGCTAGTTTAAAACACATTGTTGAATATAGTGAGTTCCAGGACAGCCAGGGCTACACGGAGAAACCCTGTCTCGAAAATCCCCCCCCAAAAAGAATGATAGTTACAACAGGATGAAGGAATATTTTCTATCATCCCAAGATGCTACCTTCTACCATTCTTAGCTTTTAATTGATGGAAGCTGGTGATTTGCTAAGTTAACAGATTCCAAAAGGTTCTTATGTGTTAGTCACAGGGTGTTAGTTCGGGTTTAGAGTTGACCAAGGACATCTCAGCGGGCTAAAGCTATCTCAGAAATGATTAGACCCTGAGCATGTAACCTTCCAACCTCTCCATAGCACAGCAGTTTAAATCAGTCAATCCTTCTTTGTAGACATACAACTTCTGTTCAGGAGTTCTTATTCATGTCATATTAAATCATAATCCACAAGAAGAGAATTTACTTCCAGCAATTTATGTACTTAAGAATTTTAAACTATTTATTTTAACGATGATGTGTACATCTTTAAGTGTACACTAAGTAGAGTTTGTTGAGTTTATTGGATGTGTATATTCATATTTAATCAGATTTTGAAAGGTAATACCCATTATTTCTGAGATACTCTCTTTGATCCTGTTTTTTACTCTTCTTGAAATTCCACAGATCAAAACAGTCCTTGCTAGTTTTCCCAAGGTTCCTTAGTTTGCTGACTTTAAAAAAAAATATGTTTGTATTCTTCAGAAGACAGAATGAAAATTCATATTATCCTGTTTTCAACTTCACTGGTTCTTTCTTCAGTCTATCCAAATATGTCTTTGAGTCCTTCCATCAAATTTCTCATTTCAGCTATTTTAGTTTATTGAGCTGATTTATTTTTACAGTTTTTATTCACTTCAAATCCTGATCACTGTCCCTGACCTCATTCTCCCAACAGTCTCTCCTCCAATCCCCCTTCCTCATCTCTTCTGAGAGAGGTCCACCTTGAATATCCTCCAACCCTGTCACATCAAGTATCTCCAGGGCTAGGCTCTTCTTCCACTGAGGCCCAGCAAGATAGCCAAGTTAGGGGAATGAGTTTCACAGACATGGAACAGCTTTAGGTATAGCCCCTGCCCCAGTTGTTTGGGACTCCCATGAAGGCCTAGATGCACATCTGCTACATATGTGTGGGGGGCCTAGGTCCAGCCCGTGTATTCTCTTTGGTTGGTGATTCAGTCTCTGAGAGCTCCTGAAGGTCAAGGCTAATTGTCTCTGTTGAGAGTTAATCCTATCCCCTTTGGGGCCCCCAAACCTTCCCTCACCTCTTCCATAAGAGTCCCTAAGCTTCATCCCATGTTTGAGTCAGCTGCTAGGTGGAGCCTCTCAGAGGACAGCCTTGCTAGACTCTTGTTTGTAAGCAAAACAGAGTATCATTAGTAATGTCATAGATTTGTGCCTGCCTATGGGATGGGTCTTTAGTTGGACCAATTATTGCTTAATTATCTCCTGAGTCTCTGCTCTATCCTTGGTCCCTGCCGTTTCTTGTAGGCAGGATAAATTTTAATTCACAATTTTGTAGATGCATTGGTGTCCTTATTGCTCCACTGTGGCTCTGGACTGGCTACAGGAGGTGGCTTCTTCAGGTTCCATATCCCCACCGCTGTGAGTCTTAGCTAAGGTTATCCCCTTGATTCTTGGGAGCCTCCCCTATCCCAGGTCTCTGACACGTCCTTGATATGCCCCCTACCCCCACCCTCAGTTATATTATTGACCCAAGAATTTCCATCTCTTTTCATTTTAGATGTTATTAAATTTTCTTTACTGGCAGTGTTTTCATTTTTATTCTATATGATTTTCTTGACATTCTCCACAAAGTCCTTTGAATTCTTCTATACATTATATTAAAATCTTACTTTAGATATACTGCCAGGAGAAGGAAGGAGAAAGTAGTTAGTACAACTACACTCATAACAGCTTTATTCGTAATAGTGAGAAACTGGAAAGAACCTAGATATCATTAAACTGAAGAATGGAAAAGAAAAGGTGGTACATAGATATGGTGGAGTACTACTCAATTGTAGAAAAAATGACATCATGTAATTTTATTCATCATGAATAAACCTCAAAATATAAATCATTCTGAGTAGGGTAGCCCAGGCCCAGAAAGAGAAATATAGTATTACTCACTTATAAATAGCTATTAGCTGTTAAGTAAATGACAATCTAACTGCAACCCAAAGACCCAGAGAAATGGTTAGATAAAAAAAGAAGACTTCCCCTTGGTCTGGGGAAGGCTCAATGCTCCAGCGTAGGGGAATGCCAGGGCAGGGAGGCAAGAGTGGGTGAGCAGGTGGTTGAGCACTCTCCTAAGAAGCAGGGGAGGGAGGATGAGAGAGGGGGTTTCTGGAGGGAAAACCAGAAAAGCAGATAACATTTGAAATGTAAATAAATAAAGTATCCAATAAAAAAAGAAAAAAACCCCAGAAAGTTATGATGTAAAGAACAGAAAGAAAGAAAAAAGAAGAAGACTCTATAGGATTCATAGAATAGATAGATAGGAGGATTCATAGAATAGATAGGAGGATTCATAGAATAGATAGGAGGATTCATAGAATAGATAGGAGGATTCATAGAATAGATAGGAGGATGCATAGAATAGATAGGAGGATGCATAGAATAGATAGGAGGATTCATAGAATAGATAGGAGGATGCATAGAATAGATAGGAGGATTCATAGAATAGATAGGAGGATTCATAGAATAGATAGGAGGATTCATAGAATAGATAGGAGGATTCATAGAATAGATTTTTGTGGGTGGACTTGGGGCAAATGGGGATGGGAGCAAGAGGAACCAGCAACTGGGGTCACGGGATAGAGGGAGAGAGTGTAGAGGGTCATAACCGAGATTGAGGGGGTGTACTGGCTAGTTTTTGTGTCAACTTGACACAGCTGGGTTATCACAGAGAAAGGAGCTTCAGTTGGGGAAATGCCTCCATGAGGTCTAGCTGTGAGGCATTTTCTCAATTAGTGATCAAGGGCCCCTTGTGGGTGGGACCATCTCTGGGCTGGCAGTCTTGGGTTCTATAAGAGAGCAGGCTGAGCAAGCCAGGGGAAGCAAGCCAGTAAGGAACATCCCTCCATGGCTTCTGCATCAGCTCCTGCTTCCTGACCTGCTTGAGTTCCAATCCTGACTTCCTTGGTGATGAACAGCTGTATGGAAGTGTAAGCCAAATAAACCCTTTCCTCCCCAACTTGCTTCTTGGTCATGATGTTTGTGCAGGAATAGAAACCCTGACTACAAATTGACTTCTGTATTAGTTAGGGTTCTCTAGAGTCACAGAACTTACGGAGTAAAGGAATTTATTGATGACTTACAGTCTGCAGCCCAACTCCCAACAATGGTTCAGTATTAGCTGTGAATGGAAGTCCAAGGATCTAGCAGTTACTCAGTCCCACACGGTGAATAGGCGAAGGAGCAAGTGCTAGTCTCCTTTCTTCCAGTGTCCTTATATAGTCTCCAGCAGAAGGTGTAACCCAGATTAAAGGTGTGTGCCATTACACCTTTAATCCCAGGTGATCTTGAGCTCGGGGACCTCTGTCTTAATCTCACACCTTTAATCCCAGATGATCTTCAGCTCGGAGATCTGTCTTAATCTCACACCTTTAATCCCAGATGATCTTCAGCTCGGAGATCTCTCTGTCTTAATCTTCTGGAATCCATAGCCGATATGCTATCAAGATCTCCATACCAAGATCCAGATCAGAGACTTCTATATCCAAGCCTCCAGGTTAGGGTCACTGGTGAGCCTTCCAATTCTGGATTGTAGCTCATTCCAAATATAGTCAAGTTGACAACCAGGGATAGCCACTACAGGGGGCATGCAAGGGCTGTAGAAATCTAGTGCAGTATAAACCTCCTGGAACCTATGAGGGTGACCTTAGGGAGGGCTTCTAGTAATAGAGTTTATGGAGTCTGAGCTGACCATCTTTTGTAGCTAGGCAAGGCTTCCATTGGTAGGACTGGGTTGGCATTTGGTTAAGTTGTTGGCCAGTGGGTTCCCATGGAGATCTCTGAACAACCCAGGCTGATGCTAGAATGGAATGTCGCTCTCTGACAGCAGGGCCAGTTGCTGAGGACAGCATTTACACAGCATACTGAATGTAGAAAGGTCAAGCTGGTGCTCGCAAGTGGCCTTCATCCTTATATTCTGGTCTCCTAGGTGGGAAAAGATACTCTCTGGGCTTTAGGAAAAGAAGCCTGGCCACAACTCCAGCTAGTTTGTCTTGCCTGTAAGATATGCTGGGGCAATGGGGCATAGAACTTGTGGGACCAGCCAATCAATGCTTGATATCACTTGAGGCCCATGCCATGAGAGGGAGTCAATGACCTACATAGCTTGAATGTTTAGGAACCAGAGTCTGGATAGGCCAGAGACCTAGGGTAGAACATAATATGACTGGCAAAGAATTCCTAATGATATCTGCTACACTTATAGATTGGTGCCTTCTCCAGTCATCACCCAAGGGGCTTCTTCTGATGGCAGATGAGAGCGGGTGCAGAGATCCATAGCCAGACATTATTTGAAGAGACAGTCTAAATTGGAGGTCTCTGTAAGGTATTTCCATTTGTTGATCAGGAAACCTTGTGAAGGTAGGGCAGGGAAGATTGTAGGACAGTAGGAGGCAGAGGAGATGGAGGACACCAGGATAATATGGCCCACCAAATCAACTGAACTGGGCTCACTTGGGCTCACAGAGACCAAAGTTAGCAAGCATAGGGCCTGCATGGATCTATACCATCTTCTCTGCATATATGTTATAGCTGTGAGCTTGGTGTTTTTGTGGGACTCTTCACAGTGGGAGGAGTGGGTGTATTTTTTACTCTTTTGACGGCTCTTGGGTCTCTTTGTTTTCCCCATTGGGTTGCCTTGCCCAGGCTTTTGTCTTGTCTTTTTCTATCTTATTTGGTCCTGTTTGGGTGTCATCTCTTAGAAGTCTACTCTTTTCTGAAGAGGAAAGGGGTGGTGGAGAGGGAATCTCGGACAAGTGGAGACAAGGGGTGGTGGAAAGAGAATCTGGGACAAGTGGAGACAGGGGAAACTGCTTGGGGCATATTGTATGGGAGAAGAATCTATTTTCAATTACAAAAATAGAAAAAGAAAATCTGAGTTGTATGAGCATTTATGCCAATGCTTATGACAAAGTGAAACAATAAAAGTGTATGTGAGGGTCACACCTCATCAATAACATGAATGCATTCATAAGTGTAATGACAGCTTTAATATTAAAACAGAATATTTTCTCCTTTTTTCTTTTTGTCATTTACACTGAATGGTTACAAGCATTGATACACACTAAAGTTTCATCATTATTGCTAACATCTTTCTAGCATATTCTTTCATCCACACAGTCAAAAGAACAATAAATCAAGTCTTGATTTCTGATGTTTGCTAATTTTAGTGGTATAAATATTCCTATCAGGGCTAACTTCAAGCTACCAGTGCAATGCCATTATGCATGTAGTTGGTCAGGTATCATGAAGTTTTCCCACTGCAAAGGCACAGTGGGTATAGGGTCACAAACATGTATAACAGTAAAATGTAATAAAATAACGAAGAAGTGAAGAGTCTCAAGTATTGTGATCACCATTTTAGTATCACTTCATCATAAACCACCTAGCTTATTATATATAGTTTTTATAAGGGCATTTTAAATATTACTTGCGGTCTACAATCATTTTGCAAAATTTCTAAAACAATTACAGTTTGCTTTAGTTGACTGGTATGAGTTAGTGCTAGTATGCTGTGTGGGGCACTAGTGCCTTGGGGGAAAAGCTGCTTATAGAAGCTAGATCTAGTAGACTGTGTGGAAGGGACACCATTGCCTTTGGGGAAAAGCTGCTTATAGAAGCTAGATCTAGTAGACTGTGTGGAAGGGACACCATTGCCGTGGGGGAAAGCTGCTTACGGCATGTCCCTTGGTGGTTGTGAGAACCAGCTAAGATATTTTATGTGAAAGTATTTTGACACACGAGATGATGATAAATAAATAGAATATATTCTTACTGAGAATATTAATCAAAGACTCACTTCAAGGATGTTAAGAAATACATACTTGGCTTTGATGCTTGAGAAAATAAATGTGAATCAAACTGAAGCCTAACTTTGCTATTCTGTTTTGTTACCACACAGAGACAAAATGGAATATCAGAATCGATCCTCTACTAAGAACACAGTATTTGACATGAATGATTTTCCTGAAGTTACCTAAAAGTTTTCCTTCTATTCTGTAGGACATCCTATGTGAAGTCTCCACCCGCATCAGTGGTGTACATAATCTAACTCTAGCCTGAGTGTGAGCAAAATTCGCTTTATGACAATTACCTTGCATCTTCTCTAGTGTTTGTGATAGACTTGCCTGCCTTTACATTGTAATGTGACTCTTGATGGATTGTCTGTCTAAGGACTCAAGAGTTTGCCTTATGTAATGGTCCATTGATGGAAACTTTCTTTCTTTCTTTCTTTCTTTCTTTCTTTCTTTCTTTCTTTCTTTCTTTCTTTCTTTTTTTTAATAAAAGCCTTTCTTTTTTTTTTAGATTTATTTTATTTATTATATGTAAGTACACTGTAGCTGTCTTCAGACACTCCAGAAGAGGGCGCCAGATCTCGTTACAGATGGTTGTGAGCCACCATGTGGATGCTGGGATTTGAACTTATCACCTTCGGAAGAGCAGTTGGGTGCTCTTACCCGCTGAGCCATCTCAGATGGAAACTTTCTTAATCATAGATGAAGTTCAAAAAAAAAAAAATGGTGACCTAATTTAATCAACTAGAATATTCATTATTACATTTTTTACTTTTTAAGCAAGTGTTTATTGTGTCGAGGCTATGTACTAATTTGACACTGTTTGGGCCACTGGAACTAAAACTCTGATCACTCAAAACCAATAGTTAAATTATTTAGAGCAGAGTTCTAGTCCCAAACCAAGATCAGTTCTTCTTCCAAGTCACTAAAGCTTTTGCACGGTTGGAAAGTAGAAACTTTTGTTAAATTCTACATTGTGGTTCTCACCATTTCCATGTTGACTGGTGGTTCATGTTCTAGTCAAGTACATTGTGTTGAGTGTTGAGAATCTTATTATGTGATGTCAAGGATTTGTTCTTAATAACTTTAATGGGATTATTTTTCTGATTAGGAACTCAAGCATGTTTATAGTAAAATATTTATAAATGTAGAAGAAAGACATTAGCAACAACAACAGCAGCAATAAAATTACATCTTTTACCCTAACAACTATGTGCAGTTCATTGTAAATATTTTTAATATTTCCTTTCCAACATTCACACACATATGTTGCATATAATTGTCAGTTTTACACATACATATACACATACACATATTCCTCCTCATAGTTACAGGCTAAGTTTTCTTAGATTCAACTAACAATGGGTTGGATTTGTTTAAAAAATGTACTTGCCCTGAAAACATATGCATAGCTAGCATTATATGGACTGAACAGATTATATTTAAGAGAATATATTTACATACATAAACATATACATATGCAGTGACAATTAGTGAAAAAGTGTCCACGAGTTGGAAGGAGAGTGGAGGGGGGTATATGGGAATATTTGGAGGGAGGAAAGGGAAGAAGAAAATGTAATTAAATTACAATCTTGGAACTTAAATAAAATCACCTTGATAACAACAAAATACCTTCGTTGAAAATGCACAGATGCTATCTGGGCATCATTCTCTAAATGTAACCTTAAGATAACACTCTGCACAGCACACACATATACTAGAAGTAGTCTAGAAATAAGGCAGTAGTTCTCAACCTGTGGGTTGCAACCCCTTTGCACAGGGGTCCTATATCAGAAATCCTACATCAGATATTTACATTATGATTCATAACAGTAGAAAATTTACAGTTTTGAAATAACAATGAAAATAATTTTATGGTTGGGGGTCACCATAACATGAGGAACTGTCTTAAAGGATGACAACATTAGGAAGGTTGAGAACCACTGATTTAAGGCATGCAGGAAGATGGACATAGATTACATGCAAATAATGTTATTTATATAAGGACTCAAGTACCTGTGGGGCACAACAATCTCTCCTTTAAGGATAATGATGGATACTGGCTCCCACATTATCTTTTCCATAATAGAATGAGTACAGGCATGAGTTTTCATTATATTTGCCTCAGTTTCATATATATCATTGTGTGCATTACTATAAGTTGATGTAGCTTAACGTTAGGCTCGTTCTATTATTTTACTATAGGAAATATATAAAAAATGTATAGAAGAACTATTATAACTTTTTGTTTATTTCTTCCTATTATTTCTGAGAGATAAATTTCAAGTGTATATGAGATGATATTTTTCAAAGGCTTTTCATATCTATTTCCATTTCTCAGAGTGAGATAAAATTGCTTTCACTGCAGTATTATATAGGAATTTGCATCCTTTACATTCCTGCCAGCTCTGAAAAATTCACTTTTTAAGAAATTCATTTTTAGTAGATGTTCCATGAATTGATTTGCATTTCTAAGACTCCTAATAAGCTTCATTTTATGATTATTTATTCTTTTGATAACTTTCAAAGCTCGGTGTCAGCTCCCTTTGTTCATTCCCTTTCTTATGAAGGGATACTCTATTACTTTAAGCCCTTTCCCCTTTTGTGGGACCCACTCAACACATTTCGAGCAGAGGAGTGATGGATAATCAGATCCGTATCCTCTTCTTGCTCAACAGTGTAAAACATTTTGAACAAAACATATGGGAAGAGACTTAAGCATATTTACACAGTACGCATCTCACATGTACTGCCTCTCTCTCATTTTAAATAAATTAAATTAAAAGTTTTAGCTGCCAAGTGGCACAGACTGGCAGTATATACATACTCCCTAGTTACACAACAGACAAGCAGCTAACGTCACGATTTATGTATGTATGCTCAATTAGAAACGAGTCTAGTGCCAAGTTAATCACAAATTTGCCATAAACTAAAGTTCATTACTGTTGCATGAGAAGAAATATTGAATAGAACTGTTTACATTTGGTCTAGTTTCTCCCATATAAGGAAGAGAATTGCAGGAAGCATTTTTTTTTGGTAGGTAGAAATACCATTTATTGGATGCTGGCCAGGCACTTAACACTTTTAAGTACTCAATTTATACTCAGTGATTTTATCTTCACCACAACTTGTAAGGTACTCGATATGTTCAGCTCCATTTTATGTACAAGAAGTTGAGGCTTGGCATGTTCAAATGACTTTCACAAGAAAATTTAGTGAGTAAGTGGGTACCGCTGTGAATTCATCCTAGACAGCTGGCCTTAGCCTTTGATAGAGGTACCTTTTTATACTGGCGTCTGGCTAGAAGAAGAGAAAGCCTTTGGATAATTCATTTACTGAATGCCTTCAGTAGGCTAAATGCTACAATCAACTTACAGAGAGGAAGGATAAGTAGGGTGCTTTAACTTATTAAATAAAGTGAGATAAGTACTTTGGAAGAGGCCAAAGATTCTATGGAAACAGAAAAGAAATATAGTAAGCTCAAGATTCAGGATATGAAGCCTTGAGGGATCCAATTACATAGTGGTCTTGGCTATTTCCTCAGAGGTTTGGGGATGCTCTGAAGGGCAGCATTCTGGTTAGGCACATTTTTCAATACTTGTCATTGTAATGGGCTCCCAGACCTTAACACAAGGGTGTCATGATGGAAGTACCATTCAGGCCGTAAAACTCATCACATAGACAGTATCATCAACCAAAATTAAAATAAGGACCCAATCCATCATTATTCATCATTTGTGAAAGTCTCTGAATGTACTAACATTGCTTGTTGGCTTATAAAGTTCTGCCTCTGACTAACTGTTTTCACTAACTGAAGTATGGCAGTCCAGAACATATTTGTTTGTGCTTAAAAACCTCACCCCTAGAAAGGCTCATGGGTACCCTGGGATCCTAAACACCCAGTAGAGTTGCCCGCCAACTAATAGAGACTTTCCATGATCTTAAACTCATGTCCTAGCAGTCTTCTGTGGTGGATCCCCCAAGTGCTAGATACTTTCATGTCAATTTGTCACATGTTAAGTCATCTGAAAGGAGGGAATCTTGATTAAGAAAATGCCTCCATAAGATTGACACATGCCTCCAATGCAGGCAGACCTGTATGTAGCCTTTGGGGCATTTTATGAATACGTGATTGATGTCGGAGAGCTCAGCCCATTTTGGCTGGTGTCATCCCTGAGCTGTGGTGGTCATGGGTTCTCTAAGGAAGCAGGCTGAGCAAGCCATGCTGCTTCTTTGTAGCAATAGAAACTCTAGCTAAGGCATTCCCCAACACCATTAGTTAGTTTTATATTAAAGTCTTTATATGTAATCGAGCAAAGCCCACACTTTCCTATGTTATGGAGAGAAACACATCAACCAGATTGTAAATGGGAGATCAACAGGATCCAGATCCAATATCTTAACATGTAAAGTACCACTCCGTGATGCAGTGATGCAGAGGCATCATGGAAAGTTTGGCAGCAAGTGATGGTTTGTGACTACATTACAAAAAAAAATAACTGACAGTCAAACAATGAATCTGAAGCATTTCTGGAAGGGTTTGTCCATGGTATATCTCACTGGGGCTTTGGTTCTCAATGGACAACATAAGCACTGTGCTGCATAGGATACTATAAACACTGCCTGAAATACCTCAGCTCAGATTTTAGATGGTATGTTATCAGTTGTAGGGCTTTTTGTTATACATGCAAAGTAATCTGTCTTTGCAGAAAGTGCATAGTTTAATTACACAATACAAAGATACTCAATATTTTCCCACCATCTTTTCTCAGCGCACTAGGTATCAAACTATATACGTTTGGGTTGTATTGTGTGAGGACATTTGATTGTTACAAATTCTTTAAGAGGTTGGTCCACATGCCAGTGTTCCCAGTCCCTTGGAGGGAAACTCACTTTTTCCTCCAGGATGCCGATATCTTATTTTTCTTATGATTACTCATTGACATGATGGTGTGACTTCTCTTCTGCTATGAAACTTGGAGACTAAGGACTCTCCATACATATCGACACTACAAAGGGTTGCCTCAGAACCTGTGTACATGACCATTCATTGCAGCCCCACCTTCAGAAAAGTGGTTGGGTTTCCATACTGGAAAGATTTCTACATGATGGACATAGCACACACCCAGATACACACACATTCTCCTATATGAACAGAGATTTTGAAGCTCACTTGCCAAATCAAACTATGAGCAATATAGGTTCTTAAAAATCACAACTTTACTTCTTTTGTCAATTGAATACAATCTTTTTCTTAGTCTTTGAGCCACCAATATAAAAGTGGCCATTATCACACGCTTTCAAGCATAAGTGAATTACCTTCTTTTTCTTACCTTTGTTAATATCGTTAAAGAACTTCAGCAATTGTTTTGTCCACTTCCCAGATTTTTTCAATCCTTTTTTAATAACAATGCAAAAGGAATGAGTTTCAGATTGGGTTATATGTAGCCGAAGACATTTATTAATAAAAGATCTTGAAATATGAGCTGTTTAAAACTCTTTTCTATGCAAATGAATGTTGAGATGGAAACTTCAGTCTTCTCTGCCAAGCAATTCTTGCTTTTCAACTTCTATGTTAAACAATGGTGATTTGTCACAGCAAGTTAGCTCCTTGCTCCAGGAAATACCTGCTCCTCAGAGATAAGGCTTGAATCTGGCAGAGATTACTTATCCAGACGAACATCCTAGGGATCAAGACCCCTTTCAAGGTTCCTTTTCACTGTGCCACCAATCCAAGTTTACTGTTTCATCAGATCGGCAGAATCTGAACTACTCTCTCCCTTGCAAGACCTGCCTAAAGTCATCCCATCCTATCAACCTTATGAATATTATTCTCTCATCTCGCCACCCTTCTTTGCTTAGATACAACCAAGTCTCTATTGAGGCAATGCTGATCTACATAAGGTACTATCTAAGAAATTTAGCTTTCCTGGATCAGTAGTTATGGTGGTGATCTTTTGAGAATAGGCCCAGTCAAAAATTCTCTTGAATCTCATAAGATGTGTAGTTTCAGGAGCCGAGGCTGATGCTGACCCTGGTATTTCCTGTCTAGATTCTCAGGGAATACTAGAGATGGAGATCCCTGGGGCTTCCTATCTAGAGACTTTCTGGCTGCAATGAGTTGAAAAGGTACCTCCTTGAGTTAGAGCTATAATTTCTTTTATTTTCAACTACCAAATGTCTCCTAGGAATAAGAAATTCTTGCATAGAAATCTGATGGTCTGGTCAGAGATAGCTGTCATATGACTAAAGAAATTGTCTCTGTTCTTACTTGCTGATGAATTTATTTAAGATCATCAAAGAGATAAGTTTGATAAGATTATCCCTTGAGGGGTTCAGAAAAACTTATTGACAGACAAATATTCCTCTTTGTTACTCATTGAAGTCTTACGATAATTGGTTGTGTGTTTTGTTTAATACAGTATAGCCAGAGTCAAGGCAAGTTCTAACTATCTTAGGGTTGGATATTTTTATATTAACTCGACTAGGCTAAGGATTGCTGATATGAACTGTATATGGATGAGTCTTTAGAGTATTTAGGGAATTGGCCATTTGGATTGATAGTCTGAGTATAGAGGAAACAAACCTCTATGAATGAGCCTCATCCAATTTGTTGAGAACCTTAATAGGACAATGGTAGCAGAAGAACAAATTGCCTTTCTCTTGATGAGTTTGGATATCCATCTTCTATTTGCAAACTCGGCAAGGCCAGTTTTAGGCATTTAGACTCAGGTTGATCTTATAAATACATCAGCTCTTCTCTTTTCCAGGGATTTGAATTTGAATTTGAATTACTGCTCATTTCCTAGGGCTGCTGCTTTGTGTATCAAAAAGTATTGTGTTTCTCAGCTTCCATAATCATGTGAGTCAATCCTGTATCTTTCTCCTGTCTATCTGTCTATCTGTCTGCCTATCTATCTATCTATCTATCTATCTATCTATCTATCTATCTATCTATCTATCTATCTATCTATCTGAACTGTAGTTCACTTCCTTATCCACCTCAGTGGCAATAATTTCACAAATAACAGTCTAGAAGTAGAATACTTATTTGGTATGCTCTTAATTTAAGCAGAATCATTCATTTGAGTGGTGCATCCAAAAGGAATGGTCTGTAGTTTGAATGGCACAAAAATAAACAAAATGAGGTTTCTAAAAGAGGGTGCCTTTTAAAAATTGATGCTTTCAAAGTTCCTTAGTCAAGGCAAACAGGAAGTGAAACTAAAGGAGTGGAGGGTGTCCCCCTTGTAGATGCATTTCTCTTAGAGTCTCTTGACCTGAAACTTGAATAAACTGTCTTACTCCTCTTCCTTCTCCCCCTCCCCCTTCTCCTCTTCCAATTTTTCTTCTTCCTATTCTTCCTCTTCCTCGTCTTCTCCTCTTCTTCTTCCTTTCTTTCCTCCTCTTACTCCATTATGGGACCTTGGTCACCTTATTCCCTACTCTTCCTGACTAATCTTTAATTTCTAACTAAAGGGATACCTGAACCATCTCCAGTGTTTTCTCAAATTAAACTCATTTCAGAGCAGATGAAGTTCTGGCTTTAAACCATGGTATTTAAATAAAGAGCCACTGTGAAGTGCTTTGTAAAGCCTATACACAAAATAGAGACAGAAATTTAAAAGAAAAGCCAAATCCAGAATTATTCTAAGAAGATTTAATTTGGGAATTTCTGCTTTATATAAATTAGTTCTTAGGCTAAAAGCCAGAATCTCAGAGGCAAACACTATTAGATGGAAAACTGAGAGTGGGAAGGTGCAGAGCATGACCTAATAGACCCATATTGTAGAGAAGATTAGAAAGTTGTAGAAGCTGAGGTTGGAGAGCAAGTGCTTCGAGGGCCCTCCCACAAAGACTGTTCTGTGAAGATAGATTGTGCTGTAATCTCTTGCTACAAGCAAAGGAAGGACAGATCTATTGGTGACTTCAAGAACATGCTCTTTAGCCCTTTATACAACATCAGGAACAGATCTGGAGGCAGATGTGACCCCGAGTCTATCTTCATTCTCTTTGAGCAGCCCTAAGCCAGAGCCAGGGGATTTTCTATGAAAGCAGAGGCAGGAATGAAACCTCTCACCGCTGCCTGGCCTCTATTCATTCGGTATCTTTCAATCACCTAGACACAGTGAGAGTGAGGTTCAGTGCAGGGTGGTGACCTTCCAGATAAAACATTTGGGTGTTTATCACTCATAAACATAAGGAATAATAGAAATATAATTGTGCTATGACAAGCAAGAAACCCAAGGAATGAAATAAAGCAGGTGGACCATGAAAGCATCCTGAAAGGAATCCTGGTGTTCATTTCCCATTTTTATCTTCAGATACATAAGGAACAGATTTTCCAGATATTAAAGGACAGTGTGACAAATTGTTTATTGAAATCATAAATTCTGACACTGCTGTGAAGTCTTTCTCTTGGGAACTAATAATTTCTACTCATCCCCTCTTTTCATCTTGAATTGTCACTTTTAAGCTTTTAACCAAATAATATTTTCTCTATTTTTTGATATCATAATTTTGAACTAATTAAGAAGGCACAGAATGGGAAAATGAAGTATTTAGATTAAGTAACCTACTTCTTGTCTCTCAAAATCCTGAAGATGTTCATAATTACACTCACATAGTAGCTAATTTGAATACTGATGTGTTATAGTATAGTGTCTTTGTGTCTTTGTTTCTTAAATAAAGCTCACAAATTCTTTTGAATATATGAATACTACAGCAAAATTCCACTTATCATGGTCAGAATGATTTATTATGTTTTTTTTTTCCCCAAGTATATACAAAAGAAATCCCAGCCATTATAGCAATAGTGTTAGCAGGTGAAGATTTTGGAAAGTGGTAGGATCAATAGTGTTTCCCCTCCTGGGGGAGGTTAGTAGCCTTAAGACTGTTCTCAACCCTCCTAATGTTGAGACCCTTTAATACAGCTCCTCACCACAACCAAAAAAAATTTTTTATTGCTTCCTCTTAACTATGATTTTGCTAATATTATGACGCATAATGTAAATATTTGTGTCTTCTGATGATCTTAGACAATCCCTTTGAAAGCATCGCCCTCCCCTCCCCACCCTTAACAGTCCCTGCGGTGGCAACTCACAGATTGAGAACAGCTGCCTTTATAAGGAAATCCCAGAAAATTTTTTTCCCTCCAACCATAGGGGGCACAGCAAGAAGGTAACATCTATGGACAGGACCATAGGTCTGGGTCTGGTACCAACCCTGAAGAACATTGTTCTTGGATTCATGATGAGAACTGTATTCATACTGTTTGTCACTCAGTGTATGACAATTGGGGCATTGAGTGAATAGACTAAAGTCTGAATGGATTAAGACAAATTTGCTACTTCTCTGCTGCTGTATGGTCACTGCTCTACTACTGTTAGAAGTGTGAATGCAGGGTGGTGGGTGGTATCTAGATGCAGAAGGCCCTCTTGGTAAGACTTTATATAGAAATTTAGAAATAGTTTATTGGAACCTGAAGGAAAGGCAGTGCTTATTGTAAAGTGACAAAACTTGCCAGAATTTTGGTTGTGTCTTTGTCTTGTGTCTTGGAATCAGATGTCTAGCTGAAAAAATTTGTCTACCCAAATATTAAGATGTAGATTGGCTTTTCCTGAATGCTTAAGACAAAATGTAAGGAAAGGAAATATATAGACATGTCATTATTTATTTTTTAGTGTATTGGACAGGGAATTAAACCCATGAAATTCTATATGCCAGGAAAGTGCTTGACCATGGGTCTAGGCTCCTGATTCTCTTTCTTTCTTTCTTTCTTTCTTTCTTTCTTTCTTTCTTTCTTTCTTTCTTTCTTTCTTTCTTCCTTCCTTCCTTCCTTCCTTTCTTCCTTTCTTTCTTTCTTTCTTTCTTTGATATTTACTTTATTTACATTTCAAATGTTGTCCCTTTTCTAGTTTCCCCTCCAAAAACCCCTATCATTTGCCACCTCCCCCGCTCACCAACCTACCCACACCTACTTCCTGTCCCTGTCATTTCCCTGTACTGGGGCATAGAGCCTTCAAAGGACCAAGAACTTCTCCTCCCATTGATGACCCACTAGGCCATCCTCTGCTACATATGCAGCTAGAGCCATGAATCCCACCATGTGTACTCTTTGGTTGGTGATTTAGTCCCTGAGAGCTCTGGGGGTACTGGTTAGTTCATATTGTTGTTCCTCCTATGGGGCTGCTAATCTCTTCAGGTCCTTGGGTCCTTTCTCTAGCTCCTTCACTGGGGACCCTGTGCTCTGTCCAATGGATGGCTGTGAGCATCCACTTCTGTATTTTCAGGCACTGACAGAGCCTGTCCCGAGACAGCTATATCAGGTTCCTGTCAGTAAACAGTTGTTGGCATCCACAAAAGTGTCTGGGTTTGCTGATTGTATATGGGATGGATCCCCATGTGGAGCAGTCTCTGGATGGTCCTTCCTTCAGTTTTCTTACATTTTGAAAAAGAGACTTCTAATTACACAGCTGGCCTTGAACTCATTCTATATCCTAGGCACGTCTCAGTCCCTTCCGTAGCTGAGGTTATAGTTCTGTACCACTAGGCCTAGGTTAAAGATACAATTTCTTAAGAATTCATTTGTAATTGAAATAGAATGACATTGCTCTCCCCTTCCTTTCCTTTAGACCCTCCCAGCTATCCTCCTTCAAATTTGTCCCCTGCAAGCCCACTTGTGAGTTAGTTGATAGCTTCTTGATTACCATTGTTATGTGTTTTTACAAGTATATATGAGTACAACTGGCTGAGTCCGTCTTTGTTGTTTGTGTGTATATACCATTTCAAGGCTGACCACCCTTCATTAGACAGCCAATAAAGGGTCTCATCCCTGGGAAGGCTGGGTCTCCTTAATCTAGGAGTCACTAACTGCCTGTAGTTCCTTGTCTAGGCCCTGTGAACATTTCCTTCTTTCTCATTAACATGCTCGCTGATAATGCCATTTCTCTGCTCTTGTGTGTGCACCATTTTCTAGAAGAAACCATTACAAAGCAGATACCTTGATTTTCTGGCTGTTACAATCTTTTTGCTGTCTCCTCTCAATGTTCACTGAGCTATAGACTCAGTAACTGGGATGTAGATTTGTCTATTGAGGTTTGGGGCTTGGCTCCCCAAGACCTGTTGACCTTGCATTGTTTTCTGTTATGGTCTTCCTTTGCTGTGAAGAGGGGCTTCATTGTTAAGGGGTGGTAGCTACAGTTTCTGTATGTATAAGAATAAGATTGTCTTGCTCCTAGAGGCATTGCAGATGTGGCTGCTGTGTTACATGTGTGTCAGTAGGTGGCAGAGGGGAGAGAGGTGAAGATATGTCTATGTTTGGCATTCAAACCTATGAATATCTAAATGATTAGCAGCCAAACACTCCCTGAAAAAAAGCTAGCCTGAGATGACTGTCTAGTGCCGTTCAGATGGAAGATGGGGGGGATGTCATACACTATTCAAGATCCCTGCCTGGAACCATAATGCAGGACAGAGTCAAAGAATTCTTGAGACAGGATATCTGGAACCTGGAACCTGGAACCATAATGCAGGACAGAGTCAAAGAATTCTTGAGACAGGATAGACAATGAGTGACCTTGGGAGCCACTAAGAGAAGCAAGTAACTGGTGGAGAAATAAAAGAGAAAGAGAAACAGAAGGATGTGGGATCATTGAAGAGAGGCAGAACTGGAGACTAAAGTACAGTGAGGAACAGCCTGATGTGGATAGCAGGTGATGCCAGCTGGGACCATTGCAGGGTCCTGGCCTGTGCTGCCACTGTAGACCACATCTGGATCTAAGGCCCTGCAGCAGCAAGGGTCTGTTACCACAAAAGGCCAGGCAGATGTCCCTGGTCTGGGGTACTGCCTACGAATACTTTGATGTCTGAAGGTTGTGAAGAACTGGCCCCATCACTTGCCTGGGTGTCCAGTGCTAGCTGTCCTTGGGGGACATGAGAGCAGGAGAGCTGACTGCACCCTTGTCAGGTGCAGTACTCTGGAGAGTGAGCCTGAACATTGCAGGATGTGCAGAAGAGCAGGCTCTGAGTCAAAGCATGGGGGAGCTATCTAGTAACTTGTCTGCTGTGCTAGAATGAGCAGGGGTGAGATGCCTTTCCTCACCCGTAGCCTTTGCCACCTACAGCAGTCTGGAGAGCTGGCTCTGGGGTTATGAGAGCAAGAGAGCTGGTGTTGCCTCTCACCTGCTACAGCACTTGGCAGAGCAGACTCTGCACCTTGCCTGAGAAGCAGGGTAGATCTGGATTTGGTTGCAGGAGTTGCTTTGAGCCAGTACAGGGGTTTGGGAGTAGGAGAAGCATCACGCTGACCAGCGCATATACTTTTCAGACCCAGATACAGGGCTTTGAACTGGCCCATCTCAACATCTACCCCATCAATGAACTGCTGGGTTGCAGGAAGTTTCTGGTCGTACAGAACGAAAGCTACAGGATCTCCATGACATAGGGCAACAACAGGATATCTGAGAGGAGTTCTAATGAGGTTCCAGTATTGATGGAGTAGAAGAAACCAGAGGCCTCTATCCAGACCAATGACTCATTGCAAGCAAAAGGTATACAAATTTGCAATACAAATGGTGTATGTGGACAACAAGATATATTTTTCCTCTCTTGGAGAGGAGGCTACAAGACTGGGTATGAGTGTGAAGAAGAAAGGAGTGTGATTGGGGTGCATGATGTGAGCTTCACAAAGAACTAATAAAAAAGGTTTATACTACACTGACTGATCATTCAAAAGGAAGCCTCTTATGCCTGGTAGTGTGACTTTTTGCTAGCCTATAGTTCTTTTGCAAAGTATCGTCAGCTCACATGGCTTAACTTCCTTTAAAGTGTGTGTGTGTGTGTGTGTGTGTGTGTGTGTGTGTGTGAGAGAGAGAGAGAGAGAGAGAGAGAGAGAGAGAGAGAAACAGAGACAGAGACAGAGTTACAGATAAAGAGAGTGTATACACACATTTATATGTATTTCCTATTATTTTAGGTAGATAAAAATAATATGACAAAGATGAAATTTCTAATCAAAAAAGACAAAGGCTGGAAAAAATTTCAGCAGACAACCTTAAAAAAATGAGGATGGGTGCTTAAAAGAGAACAAATGTGTCATAAAGAAAATTAATATGTATCACGCTGCACATCAAGGTAAGGAAAGACTGACCCCTAAGTCACTTTGAAGATTATTAGGCTTGTCAATCCCATTGAGGACTCAGAGGGCAAAAATGGGGAGGTAGACAACATCAAAGGAAGGGTACATAGGTACATATAGGACCTCAGAGTGTGCTGCTCAACTCTATCTAAATGTTCAATTCCTGTTACCTCATAATGGCTCTTCTTAGCACCCTGTGTTCAGCTCCAGAGGACCCAGGAGCAGTTCAGGTTGTAGCAACTGGCCTTCTGGAGGCCTTTGATGGAAACTTTGGTAACCTTCATCCTGTACTGTCTCCACTAGCACATGGGATGTAGGAGCCTCAACGGATATCAAAGAATGGGGCCTCCTGAAGTCATGGATCATGCTGTGGGGGTTGTAATCAGACTAATACAGATACTAGCAAACACTTCCAGCCCCAGGCAGGAGGCCTGAACTCATGAACTCTGCAGTGGGGATTTGTTCCCTGGAACCTGGGATTCCAGTTCTTACTCAGCAAAACTGACAAGCCAATGCAAGACCTCTGCCAATCGGATGAGATGAGCTAAGACCTCCATCACAATGACCCTCAAGGAAAAGCCAAAGATTATTTTTGAGCTTTAAGATTTTGAACTTACTTAGCCCATATTTCCTCTTTTTATTTTACTTGTTACTTCGTTTACCCGATCAGAATTGAATGGTCTCTCCCATGGCTATACCACCATCAGTCTTTGAACACATCACACATTGGATTTCATATGCTTATGACTAGAGATCAACTGGCCTCTAAATGCCTCATCTACATGTGATTTTGATGACATTTAGATGAAACTTTGGATTTTTATGATGATGCTAGAATAAATTTAGGTTTGGGGGTCTGTTAGGATGAATGTATTACGCAATACTGTGGCTTTGGGTCAGAAGAACATGTTATAGCCAGTAGGATGCTTGCTCCCAAATCAGAAGATGGATTCTTTGGACAAGTCATTGCATAGTTATAAACACTTCCAGAACAATGCTTCTATCTTATATGAACATGGTGAGCTGTACCATCTATGACTGAAGAAATGCATCTTCACTAAGCACCAAATCTTCTGGCACTGTGGTCTTGGAATTTCTAGTCTTCAGAATTATGAGAAATAATTTAGGTTTAGAAGTGATTCATCTTGGAGACTTTGATATAACAATTAAGACAGTGCTCAAAACATTAAGGTTCAAATTGACCCATTCAAATTTTCACTCAAACTCCCATGGTATTATTGAAAACCAGAAACTAAACAATGCACAAACCACCAGTGCAAAGAATCCTAGATGGAGGACTCAGGTGCCACCCTGAGTCCTTATTACTTTATTTTTCTTACAGATTCATAAGCCCAATGCAGAGGGATATTAGTCATTCTGGATGTTAAGGCCATGCATAAAGTAACCTTTGTCTTTCATTCCCTTATCTGTTCCTTGTGGTCATGGACCTTTTTATTTTACCTTTGCTGTGACTAGGAGTGGGGGTGCATCACTTTGCTTTTTTCCATAGTTGTAAATCTGTGGTTTTTTTCATGATTCTTTTTTTTTTCTCTTTACCATCTTTCCCCTGGCAGGCTGACAGCTATCACCACGAAGATCAAGCTGCGCAGTTTCAGTGGGTACAAGATCTACCCAGGACCCAGGCATCACTATGTCAGGACCAGTGCGAAGATTTTCCAATTTCTTAAGGCAAAACATGAGTCCACATTCCTTCCCAAAATGAATCTTTGTAAGATAAACTGGACTATTCTCTACAGAAGAAAACATAAAAAAGGGACAGTTGGAAAAAATTAGAAAGAACCCACTGTATGGTCAAATTCCAGCAAGGTGTCACTGAAGCATCTTTTGCTGATATAATGGCCAAGAGGAATCAGAAACCAAATCAGAAACCAATCAGAAAGAGCATGCTATAAGGGCTGCCAAGGAAGCAAAACAGGCTAAACGGGCACCAAAGAAGACAGCAATGGCTGCTGCCAAAGGCAGCACCTAAACAAAAGATTGTGAAGCTCTCTGTTTCCTGAGTAGGTGAGAAACACTAATTTGGTAGATCACAGGTTAAAATAAATATCTGTCTCTACAGAAAAATAATCTGTGGTTTTCTGATTTTATTGTTTTTTAGATCAACATATTTGATACCTGTTGGCCTCTCCCTGGAAAGTCAAACTGTTTCTGGATGCTTCTGGTTCTTCCCAGATGGATCAAGTCTATTTCTTCAATAAATGCTGAGAAACCACAACTATATCCACACAATAACCATAATAAAGAGCTGTGAGGCAGGGCTAGCTTTTCTGTTCACCTCCAGGGCTGAGGTAGGAGAGTGAGGAGATCAACTTCTAACCCCTTTTAACACCTGTGTTGGTTTCACACCTCTTACTCTGATTAAAAAAAAAATACTCTGACAAAAGCAACATAATGGAGAATGGGTTTATTTGGGTAACCTCTAGGTTACAGTCACTCTTTGCTGTGAAGTCAAGCTGAAAGAAGGATGTAGTGTCTCGTCTCATTGCATCCAATCAGTGAATTAGTGCAGGCATGCTTGTGTCTGACTCACCTTTCCTTTTCATTCTTTCATTCATGAAATGGTACTGTCCACATCAGGCTAGGCATATGAATCTCAACTAACCCAATTAAGAAAATCCATCACTGGCACACCCCTAGACCAATCTAATCTAGACAAATCACAAATGAGTCTATGTTCTGCCCAGTTGACACTCAAAAGTTAACACTACAGTCTGTATAGCTGTTACTTTTCTCATTGTTGTAACAAAACACCCAGTGAAAGCAGCTTGTCTTATAGCTTGAGGGTATACAGTCCATTATGATGGGAGAGACGTGGTGGTAGGAACTTAAGGCTGCTGTTCATATTGCATTCATAATCTGGGAACCAATAAGGTTTGTACTCTATCACATTCTCCTTTTCTATTCAGTCCTAGACCTTAGTTCAAGAAACTGTGCCACCCACATACAAGGTGGATCTTCCTCATTCAACTAAACCCTTTCAGGAATACTCTCAGGGACACACCCAAAGCTGTGGTTCCATGGTGATTTTAAACCCATAAAATAGCTGATGAAGATTAGCCATCACAGCATCTCTGAGACTAGATGGAATGGGATGGATTATGGATACTAGGTGAAGACTCAACTTCACTAAGTCTCTGATGTCACTGAAGCATCACAGACTCACCAAATTCCACACTTGTTGGGTACACTGAAGCTGAACAAGGTTAGAAGAGACAGGACAATCTAACTCTCTGTTTTCCCAACCAACCTGTGTCAGCCAGTCATAGCAGAGTGATGAACCTTTATGATCAGTCTTTACCAATAAGAGTGAATAATGTGGTAAACATAAAATGGGATATCCAGCACCCTCATGCCCCACAGGCTTGAGCACATGTCTCTTCATGCAACCACAAGCTACAATTAGATGATAAGAGATGGAGATATTTGGTAGAAAGTGTTTCTAATATTCTCAATAATTCCTTTATGGTTTATTAAACACAATAATTAAACAAATATTCTTTGTACTATAGAAGAAAGATGTTACCACAATAAATCCCGATATACATGGCACTGATTTTGTGTATTGGTGGTAGAGGGAAAAGTGTCAGAACTCAAGAGGGTTGCTACTGAGGGCATGAAATCGCAAGGGTGGGGACAATGACTGTCCCCTGGAGTAACATGGATCAGAGGAAGAGTCATGAAGACACTCAGAGGCTTCTTTTAGCTGATCATAATAAAAATGTGAGAAGAGGATTTACAGGAAACACAGAGCCTCAAGATATTCTTACCAGCTTGTGGGAGGTCTTCAACATCCAAGGTCAGCCAAGGTCAAAGACAGAGCATTATCTAGAAACCATAGCACTAAGAACACAGCTTGTAAAATCCTTGGTTAAGTCCTCGAAAGCTTTCTACCACCACCTCCAAGACTCTTCACTAAACAAAATGTCTCCTAAGGACTATAAAGTATATGTCTCTATCACATCAGCGCTTTCAGAAATCTCAAGGGTATTGTTCTATAGCTTAAAGGAAGGCCCAAGGAAGGAGTGACTTACTCTGAAAAGACTTACTGGTATATTTTTCCTAGTCTCATGCAGACTATAAATTGACATACAAGGATCCCATAAGGTTATTTAAAAGAATTATAACAGTTTGGTCAGAAAAAGGATGAAGGCAATATGAATTTAAAAAGTGGCCTCTGGGTCATTGAACGTCTATGAGTACAAAGAAAATCACTCAACTGCAAACATAAGCTATTTCTGTAAAATGAAAGATGGGCCAGAGGGCAGAGTCAAAAGTCTAGATGACAGATTCACTCCCAGAGAGAGTTTCTTGTCCCTAATCAAGGAACTGATGAGATGTGCCTTACATAGCTGTGAATTGCTAGGGACCAATCACTGTGTCCATTCTACATATCCCTGAGAGAGTATCTCTATTATGGTTTCCTAATGCCTGTTCCCTCAGTGGACACTGGGTATACATGTAGGGATAATAGCTTGCCTCCTATTCCACTCACAGGTTTTCAAGCCAAAATGAATTGTATCTATGGAACTAAATCCAAGGACTTGGAGCAATTTGATTTAGATGACCTGATCCTGCCCCCCAAGAATGGCATTGATTTTGTAACTTGATGATTCTTTGAGGAGCTTGTAGGAAAAGTTTAAATGGTTTTTGGTTGAAGATGAACTGGCATGGTTTGAAAACTTATGTGACCCTCTTCCCATCTAAGGGTAGAGCCTGTCTTCCTTGCCCATGAATATGGGCTTTAGGAAAGGCTAGAAATGATGCTATTCTTGTTTGAAAGAGAAATGCTCCCTGTAGCTCTGCTCAGACATTTGAACATTTGGTCCTCGTGGGTGACTCTGTTTGGGATGCAAACTTGCTGAAGGAAATACATCACGGGCAGCCGGCTCTGAATGCATCTACCTTTATCCTGCTTTCGTTTCTCTCTGCTTTGTCCTGGAGAAAGAATGATCTCTCTGCTCTCTGCTCCTGCCAGTGTTCCTGCTGGGTACTAGCTACCAGACTTTCCTGCCATAAAGGATTCTTATACCTCTTCAACCATAAATTAAGATAAACCCTTTGTTTTAGAAGTTACGATGGTTGTTGTGTTTTATAACAGTAACAAAAAAGTAAGGACTACTGGAGCCCCCAGTTCAGAATGTGCAAATACCAAACATCCAAGGCTGATAACCTGACTTCCCTTCCTTCCTTGGTTAAGCACTTTGATGCTAATACTCTATATTGACCAGTAAGATGATGAAGCAAAATGGACTGTTTTGTTCTTTGCTTACCTATTCTTAGAAGATAGACACTTATCCATCAAGGCTAATAGCGTGTTCACAGACTTTCCCATCTTTCCCACCAAACAAAAACTATGGTGGTATAACTTTTCTTCATTTCAAGTACTTCTCTATTCTTTGATATAAGTGTTTGTTTCCCCCTCTGCACTCATATGGGAAGACCTGATAACCAGTGTGACAGAATTAGGAAGTGGAGCCTTTGGGAAACGATCGTGTTATGTTAGTTCCTTCTTTTAGAATGGGATTATTGCTCTTAAATGAAGACTCAGAGAGCTTTTTCTTCTACTATGTGCAAATCCACTGAAGTGCTCAAAGAGGCTTCCTGGACTCCCACCAGTTTCCAGTGTATCCTACCCCACCCCCTGCTTAGTCTCATGGTCAGGATCTCAGGGGATGTATTAGGCCTGATCTTTCCCAATGAGCTACAGGATCCATGGTTTTGCTACTTTTGGACAAAACAAAACACAAACAATTCCCCCAACCCAGAGATAAGACAAGATGAAAAGCCCAATAAATAACCTTCTTGTTTGTGTGCAGATCCTCTCCTTCAGCTTGACTCACTCAATTTATTTAAATCTATTAATTAGATAATGAGTCACCAGCAGTCTCCCGGTTCTGCAGAATCATTATCTTTATTTTCTAATTTGCTGCAAGGGAAATGATGTATGTAGACACGCTCACAAATATTCGAGAGGATTACTGTTTTCCACACATATAAATCATTCTTTTCTTCTTTTGAAAGCCAAACTCAAAATATGCAAAACTTCTGGGAAATGCACGTCCAGGGCCTTTCCTTTAACCTATTGCTTGTCTTTTGACAGCTCTTCTTCCTTAGTCTTTAGCTCTATCATTGGAGTATACATTTTAGGACTCAGATCTGACTCTCCCATTCCTATCTTCAGGCTTTAGAGTCATCCCAGCCTCCCATTCCCTTCGGTACTGGATCCTGAAAGTCCTCCCTGCTTTCCGTCCACACTTGGGTCTCTTCACATCGAGGCACTCAGCTCCAACTTTGGTCATTTTTTTTTTAATCTGCGTTGTGTCACCTGACTTCTTGGCTTGTGTCTCATGGCCTGTGCAATCTTCTCTCAAGTCTTAATTTCCTGTACCTTGTTTTTTTGTTTTTGTTTGTTTTGTCTTTGTTTTTTGATAGTTTATGGCTCTGCTTTTTTGGGGTTTTCTCCCAGAATTCCTACACAGTACAGCTCCTCTCAGTTTACATTTCTATATCTCCTCTTTCATGAGAAGCTTCTTTGCAGACAAAATCTGCCTTGCATGTATGCATGTGCATGAGCCTCTTGTCTTCTTTGGTTAATGAATAGAGTGAGAATATGAACAGGTCCCAAGAATAAGGTAGATTTTCATAAGTGATATCCTCTGGTATAGGAGAAAGGGGCTGCCCATCTTCCTATCCTAGAATAATTTCTATGTTACCTAATTCAGATATTTGAAAGTTAACACTTCTCAAAAATACTACTGTATTGGAACCTGAAAGGTACAAGAAGTGACATGTTTATAAATTGTCTTAGTCAGGGTTTCTGTTCGTGCACAAACATCACGATCAAGAAGCAGTAGTGGAGGAAAGGGTTTTTCAGCTTACACTTCCATATTGCTGTTCATCACAAAAGGAAGTCAGGACTGGAACTCAAGCAGGTCAGGAAGCAAGAGCTGATGCAGAAGCCATGGAGGGATGTTCTTTACTGGCTTGCTTCCCCTGCCTTGCTCAGCCTGCTCTCTTATAAAACCCAGGACTATCAGCCCAGGGATGGCACCACCCACAATGGGCCCTCCCGCCTTGATCACTAATTGAGAAAATACCTTACAGCTGGATCTCATAGAGGCATTTTTTTTCCCAAGGGAGGCTCCTTTCTCTGTGATAACTCCAGTTTGTGTCAAGTTGACACACAAAACCAGCCAGTACATAAGTGAACCATGACATTGTCTACCTAATCATTCTGGCTCTCCAACAGCTCCCAGTGATGGGCCATTAATGACTGAGCTTTGATTATTTGTCAGAAACAAATATTAAAATAAAAAATAATTCCTTGAGCCACGGCCATGTAGCTGTCAACAGGAAGGTGATTTGTCTACACCCAATTAAATGAACCCTGGGACATAAACATTCAACAACATTTCAAGTCAATAACTACTAACTTTTAATGTATTGTGATGAAGACAATGAAGAGGATAGACAGAATACCCTCAAAGGTTACAGATTATAGCTTTTGTAAAAGCAGAGTCCACCCCCCTTTTTAAAACTAAAAATCAAGTTGTACAGTTCCATTTGATGCACAGAGATATTCAAGGCTTCTGTGAGAAAGACAGTGTGTGCCCTACTGTGTACAGGCACTAAGTTCTCTTTAGATATTCATCATTTGATGGGTACTTTAGTGTTTACCTTGGCTATCGTGAGTAATGCTACAATATGTACAATGGTTCTAGTTTCCATTGTTTGAGGAGCCTCCACATTGTTCTCCATAGTGGATGTTATAATTCATATTTCCATGATATATACAATAATCCTTTTTCTTTATTTTTTTTTCAGTCCAGGACCCCAGTCCACAAATTTGTGTTGCCCACAGTTAAGGTAGCTCTTCCCACTTCAATTAGCCTAATCTGGATAATCCCACAAGGCACCAGGAGGGTTGTCTGTAGGGTAAATCTAGATCTTGTCAAGTTAGTACACCACTCATAAGAGTCTGTTCTGAACTCTTCTTACTGAACCATCAAAATTAAGTGAAAGATCTTTTCTTCTCTGTCAACATTTGATTTCACGCTATATTTGAATTTGCTTTCTCTTGAGAATATTAAATTTCTATTATTTTTAGTCTAGAATTTCAAAGTGTTCTCTTTAGAATTTCTGAATAAATCATAATTGGTTATCACTCCATCCTATAGAGCTGTAAAGAAATTGTCAACTGAATGAAAGGCATTAATTTCCCCATGATATTATAGTCAGGGGCCACTGTCCCATTTTGGCCAGACCTAATGCATTCTGGGTAGCTGTACAGCTCTGATTCTGGTGTTAGACATCACAAGTCTGAGTTTGTAATCACAGGTGGCTTGCTTCTTTATTTTGATGTTTATCCCCATGGTTTCATCTTTTTTTAAGACTTTTTTCCTGGAGTCCATCTTCAGATAACATTAGAAATAATCATTTCATTTTCTGACTAGCTTGAAAAGCTTTGTTTTCCTGTGGTCCTCCTACATTTTAAATTGTGAATTGGAATGTGAATGAATTCTAAATTTAAAACCATTTCATTCCAAAACTTAGGAGACTTTTTTTTGTTATTGTTGGTCAGCTGTCTGAGAACGAAACCTTCATTTCTAGTAACACAACCTTTTTCTACTGCCTTTTTACCCCAAATCCTAATAAGTTTCTTCTTTTTCTCATTTAATTTTTACTTCTTATATAATCATGCATGTAGAGAGGATATTTTGATCCCACCACTTTCTTTTTTAATGTTCCTCTGTCTTCATTCATTCCCACTGATGTTTTCATCTTCCTAACTAATTTTCCTTTGCTTCCTTTGGTGGGAACACAACGAGTTTAATTAGAGTATTAGAATTTCTTACAGCAGTATTGATTAAAGGTTTTATTAAAGAATAGGCAACTGAACACTGGTTATACCACTGGAAAAGATGTCTCCCCCAACCCCAGCTCCATTATCTGTATATAGTTAGACAGGGGGTTCTGTCTTGTCTGTTCTTTAAGTATATTTATATTGCATATTTTGGAAAACCAATTCTATGTGGAGTTTGAATAAGGTATATATAAATATGCACTTCTGTGTGTGCAAGCACACACACACACACACACACACACACACACACTGTCTTTTCTACTAGCCTAATGTGTTTAATAAAGTTTTCTCTTACTGTGATTCAAATCCAGTTCCAGGAGTCTATTCCCACTCTTGGTTTCAGATTCTCTCTAATTCACACATATGCCTCAACTGTCTGTTCTTACATTTCTCTACATGTGTGGGTTTCTTATATACTTATATGTCAGCATGTACTTCATGACTGTTTCACTGCAACTGGCACGGTGCTCTATTTTCCCTCTTTATGCACTACACCTTTCCAAATCATTTGGAAGGATACTAATCATCCAGCTTCTTACGACATTTTTGATTAGTGATATGAACTAAGTAGAAGATGGTATTTCCGATAGAAGGGTGTGAGCTACTTTCTTTTTCCTTGTGTGTGAATGTTTTTAATAAGATTTCTACATCCCTTCCCAGATTTTCACAATTTTTTTTGAGTAATGACATGGATATAAAGGCTTTCCTAGATGTAGCAATTTTAAGAGAATCCTTACATTGTGAGATTGGAATGGCCTGAAGCAACGCCTTTATTTCCTTGTCAAATCTCATAAACTGAAAAGGTATTAAAGAAATGGTGTTAGGGAATTTGAGAGAAGGGGGTCTTCTGTTGTTTCTCTTTCTTCCACTTACCCCTACAGGTCCTGGTGGGTCTGAGATAGCCACAGGGCCCAGTCTTTGAACAGTCAGGCAAATGATTGTCATGTTTCAAATATAAGCTCAAGGTAGCTTTCTCAGAGTGAAGAGACCTGGCCATTGTGTCTTATTTGGTAGAACTTGGAACTACCAGCTGCCAGTACTAAACTTGGAACATTTCTCATAGAAAATGGCATGGGCAATGGGTATCTTAGTGCTCTCATGAGATGAGGGCCAATCCAGTACATTGAACTATAATGGTAATAATAATGAATAGCTATGATGATAATCATATAGATTCATTGATACCTAACCAAATTAAATATTTTTTTTGTCAACATCTTGTAAGGCAGTTTTCTCAGAATTGAAACATTCTCTCCCCAAGGAAGGAAGAAGCTGCTGATCCTTTGGAGGTAAACAAAGGGTACTGTCCCGGAAAACAGAAAGGGATGTTCTCAGAACCAGATGACTGCTCCCCAGTAGTATGTAAAGGGATAAAGGAGGAGAGTGCTGAAGGAATAGACTGACAATTTGAACCACAGAACTACAGTGGAGCTGTCTGCAAACTGGAGCAGCAAGCTCTAGGGTTACAGCTCTAACGAGTTATCCCGTGTCAGGTGCAGTTTTCTGTGATGAGATGCTTCCGGTCATTCTTGCTCCTTGTAAGTAATCCCTCACCCACACTCGTAGAAACTTCAAAGAAACTCATTGATTCACCCAGCTGGACAATGGCCCAATCACCCAGCTGGACAGTGGCCCAATTTTTTATTTGGTCTATAATGGCTTCCTTTTTGGGGGGTGAGTAGATGTGTGTATGTGTTAAGTCTCCCTAAGGAGAGTCAGTCACACAACATAGTAATAATGTTTCCTATTTTGCATATATGGTTTTATATAACTTTTACAACAGTGGCATAAAGTCAGTGTCTATTGTGTGTGTGTAAAATGCAATTTTGAGACATTGAGATGCATGCTATGTACACAGTTAATAAGCTGTAGGCCAGGTGTGGTGGCGCACGCCTTTAATTCCAGCACTCGGGAGGCAGAGGCAGGTGGATTTCTGAGTTCGAGGCCAGCTTGGTCTACAAAGTGAGTTCCAGGACAGCCAGGGCTACAGAGAAACACTGTCTCAAAAAAACAAAACAAGCAACAAACAAAACAAAAACAAAAACAAAACAACAACAAAAGAAACAATCTAAAGTGAGAACACAGAATATAATCCCAGAAGTACAACCGGTGCCACATGCAAATGGGAACCAGTATTTGCTAATCAGTTCACAAAGCGATTCTGCTAGGAATTCTTCCTAACAGAAGATTAAATATCTAAACATGAAACAGGACCACCGTTTTTGCTCAAACACAAAAAAGGAAGAGGGAAAGACAGGAACGATAGTATAACCTCAGAAAGTCAAACAATAGCTCTGACCCTTTCCAATTCAGATTTCTTAATAAAGAAGATTGAGACTTTTAAATTTTTTTGAGATCTACTAATTTGAAATGATTTCAAATGTATCTTGATAAACATGTTCAATTTAATATCTAGCTAACAAGTTAGATTTGAGATGAGGAGAAGATAAACGATGAGCTGATAACAGTTTACAGGGTTTCTCCTATAAACATTGAATCATCGAATTTGATTCTCATTTTGTGCAGGTTTGCTGTTTGTTTGTTTGTTTGTTTGGGCCACAAAGTCATTAAGACACCCATGAATAGCCCACAGGCATGCTGGGCACAGTGGTTCTGACTCTGAAGGTGTGGGTGCAGGTGAGCCAGCCCCGAGGGCATGAGATCAGGAGAACTGCCCCTGCCTCCTACAGATTGAGGCTCTGAGTGCACTAGCCTGGAGCAGTGCTGGAGAAGTCACCCTGGTGGTGCAGATAAAGGAGACCCGTTGGGCTGTCTAGCTCAGCTACCGCCCCTAGAACCAGATCCTGCGTTTTGAATCGGCCCACCCCCAAATCGATATCATTTGCTAATGGTTGGGATGTGTTGAAAGGACCAGTCCAGCCATTCCAAAGCTGCACAATCTCCATGATGCAGGGCTACAATAGGATAACCCTCCTGGTGAGGATCCAATATTGATGCTGTCATTGAAGCCAGAGATCTCAAACCCGAGCAATGAGTCTGCAAGTGAAGATAATGTGGACAGAGGATTGTACTGTGGGACACAGTGTGACACACCAGTGCCCATGGCCGTGGTTAATAAGCTGTGGAGTTATTATTCGGTCTAAAGTGAGGACACAGAATTTGTTGTTGTGGTGGTGGTGGTGGTTGTTGCTTGTTTGTTTTTGTTTATTTGGGGGCTGAGTTTTCAAGGGTGAAGTGTGGATTTGGAGGGATACATAGGTGAGAGGAACTGGGGTGCATGATATGAAACTCACAAAGAACCAGTTTGCTTTTAAAGCAGGCACTCTGAGGGTGAGTGGTGTGGAGCTGACTTCCTGTAGCTGAAAGAGCACCAGGTTCAAAACGAGGTAGTAGAACACTCAAGTATAGTCTCATGATATCTCAGTCGAAGCTCCTGGAAAGCCATGCAATATCTGTCAGGAACAGATATAGTACAGTCTACGAACATAGCTACATTTGAAATTTAAAAATTATTTTTTTAACAAGAAATATTTATCATTAAACTGTGCTGATCTCTCAGTGGACAGAACCCTCACAAAAGGTTTGTGTGGTTGGGGGTTTAGAAACACTCAAGTATGTCATAGGTGGATTTCTTTAGCAATGCTGGAATAGGCAAATGGAGTTAAGAGAGAAGGAATCCTTGTCTCTGATGTCTGGTCTTGGATTCCTCTTTGAATGAGAGCATTAGACACAGACATTCAGTCAAGCCATGAATGCCTGATACTCTCTAGAATGGAGGAAAAACTATAAAGGCTGAAAGTAGTCAAAGGACATAGAGGTAGTCTGACACGGATGTTTCTAGAAGCTCATGCCCTTCTCTTGACTCCTGTGAGTGGCTTTATTCTAAGAGTTCAAAAACTAAAGTCCTATAGCATTCCCTTTGATACCCATATTTTCCTTAAATATGTTAGAAAATTATGATCAACTTAAATTATGCCAACTTAAGTTTGCAGTGAATTATCATATAGTTCATAAAGCAATAAATAACAAATGTATATAGGGCATAAAATAATGATTCAATTGACCTGTACCATACAACAGAATAATAGAAGAAATGCCTGTACCTCTGTTCTGGAGATGATGCCCAAGGTCATGGATGATAAGTATCCTTATCCTGATCTTACTCTAATATAAAATACTTAATCTTTCACATTAGCTATACTTCTAAAACACACAGATTGATAATATACTGTCTTTACAAAGTCCAAGTAGCATTATGCACTTACCTACATAGACACCTATCTGCACAGTTCCTTGAGAATATTTAAATAAAGGTGATGTACCACCACCCACGGAATTGAGAAAGACCTATCAATCTGTCAATCCTGACTGTGTCTGGGCCGAGCGAAGTTTCTCATGTTGAGTCAAATTAAGCCACAGGCTCCTCTCCTGGTGGTACCCTTCTATCAATTTCTTTAAGTCTCAGCTTTGCAACTCCCAAAGACTTTGGTTTTCTGGAAGCTGCCCAGAGGGTCATGGGAATCATGCCACTGCATCACCAGTCAGCATTGTTTATGGTTGGAACTATGATGGTATCTGATTACCTTCAAACTCCTCATTTTTTTCTTGATTATTGAAAACATTCTTGGCAAATGAAAAAAAAAAGACTTTAAATGATACTACAGTATAGTTGCTTGTGTGCACGCTGCAGCAACATCTAGACATGGAATCTGACAGGAGAAAAGGCATTAATTCTCAGTGAGCAAAGAAGAGGAAAGTCTAACAGTCAAAAAAAATCGCACATGAATACTATGCAGAGGACAATTCTCTTCTGTTATCACTAAGGGAAACTTGGCATGAGACCTTTGACACTTGTGTACATGCAGGTCTCTATTATGAGACCCATGTGAAAAGAAAGGAAGAGTCCAGGAGATTTGCATTGGGAAAGGAGAGAAATAGAATAACTTGAGGATCTTCTTTTAAAAAAAAAATCACTTAAAATTTTGTGATATATATAACAAAGTTTAAAATGATTTTATTAAAGTGATTTATTATTAAACAAATTATTAAATTTAATATTAAACAATAAAATTATTAATGAATATTAAATTAAATGTTAAATCTATTGAAATTATTAAAATTTTATTATTAAACTGATTATGTATTATGTATAATATATGGTTAAGTATGTTATATTTGGTCAAATTTTGGTGATCCAAACACTATTCACCTTATGAACTTATAAATTTATATGTATACAGTTAGAGTAGCCATTTCACTGGAAGTAATGGCGCTTCACATTGGATTGTCTACTTTTACTTTGGTGTGTATTTTTTATGTACCTTCGCACCACTAAATATAAAAAATCCACCTCAGAGTTAGAACTAGAAGAACAATGAGCTTGGCTCTTAGATCTTATCCCTGGCTGGACCTCAGAATCACCCAGGGAATGTTGAAATTTTCTCAATTGGCAAGCAGAATTCAGATGAGTGTCTCCTAATAGTATGGAAGGGAGACCGTTGCTCAACATTCTCTGATGCTCATACTCTTGAGTGGAAGGTGGCTATGATTTCACTAGGGCCCAGATGGTGCCTTGCTATGTACCTTGCCTCTAAGAGAGATGGGACTGGATGGGTGAAATGAAAAAACTTTGAGGTTTAAGCTTAGGAAATGAGGATGGCTTATAAGATTTGGGGGAGCAGTTGTCTTCTAGAGAAATGTGAGTCAGAATGGCAGAACTCAAGAGAAAGATATTTTGTGGTGTTTTGTTTCTCATCAGTAATATACTCCTAATAAGTCAGGTGATCCAGTGGTTTTTAAGAATCTAAAAAAAAAAAAACAAAAAAACCCCCCAAAACTATATTTTCAAGCCACCCTCTTCCACTAAATGATTACATTCTTTTTATTCATAGCATTTAGAGAATACCTATTTTCGGGTTGCAGAACTTTGATAGGGTGAAAAGAAATAAATTAAATAGTCATATTCAAAACTATTTGCTTCTCCTGATTAAATTGAGAATGCATAATTAGAACTAATGCTGATAATGATAATTATGGAACAATGAGTTATATGAAAACTCTTCTATGGACTTGTGTCATTGTTGTCAATCACAATAGGTAGGTACTGTTATTGCTGTTTTCAAGTTTGACACTGACACAAAGACAGGATTCATTGGCCGTATAGTAGTATGAGCACAGATCAAGATCCAGACAGTTCCATTCCCAAAACCTTCTTATACATACCAAATTAGCTGCAGTGAAGAAAGAGAACTAAGATACCTCAGGAGGAGAACATTATTGGAGAGAGGATAGAAGCCACTCAAAAATTGATGCTCAGAGGATAGACAGGAGGTATTGTAAGGAGGTGAAGACCCAATGGCCCAGAGGGGCACCACTGATGGGAAGAACAGTGAGCTGGAAGAAAATGAAGTCTCTGGTCATGGTTGTATCTGATTGCTTTATAAATGAGGACAAATCTGAAAACAACACAGGAACTGAAGCTTGGTTTAGTCTCTTTCATGAATGAATGACTTCATCATTTTCAAGAGATGGAAAGAAAGATAGTGGATACCAGGAATTTAAGAATTTAAAAGGAGAACACAAACATCATACACTAAGTAAACAAGAGAAAAATATCTGAAAGATAATATTTTAGTCTTTTAAAATAAACAAGAATAAACATCACTCTCCTGTAAGTGTGGACCAAACTGGTTTGTTACAATGGTTTGTTGCTCTTTCTTCCATCATCTGTAGGAGCTGGAAATCTGAGAACCTATCTACTGTTACGCAAAAAGGCATCTGACATTGAAAAAAGAACTCAAGGCTTCGAATGACCATCAACACCTTGTTAATAATGAAAACAATACCCTTAATTGAATTAAAAATAAAATGCATTATGTTGGGTTTCTCTCAAAGTTGAGTTAGACATCATCATAATTACAAGTAGGCTAAATATTTAAATTACTGAGAATAAATAGTCATCTATTAAAATAAACCATGACAAAATATACTCCCAATTACCCAAATTGTTTATAATGGTTTGCAATCTCAATTATTTCATTTCTTAAATTAAATAACTGATAGTTTTCTACTGCTATTATTTTGTCAGTATCCCTCACCTTATCATATGCAACTCACAACACCAGAAACTACAGTTGAGCATAAAGTAGAAAGATAACTATTAAGAGTTATTTATTTAAGAGAGGCAAACTTTGACTTGTTCACTTTTGTTCCAGGTGTTTTGCAATTTTTTTGCATCTTAAATCTAATTTTTGTTTTAATATATGTTATCTCATAACATGCTTGTAGATGGTTTTGAATAATTGATGAGTTGCCTTACTCCACACACAACTGCCCCATTCAATAATGCCCAGAGGAGAGTTCTAGACCATGCTTTGGTTTTACTTTACAGTCAGATATAAGGACCCAAATATTTGCTTCCTTGCTGTCACCTCTCCTGTGTTTGCAAGTTAGGAAACATGGATCCTCAGTTCAAAATAACTATGCATTGTGAGTTTCAGAATTAATCTCCATTAAGAGTATTGCTTACAGTTGTAATGTTTTTAAACATGGAGGCTGTAAAGGAGGAAAAGCATTTTTTTTCCTTCTACTTGTCTAACATCTCCGGCTAGGGCTTTGATAGTGACTCAAAGAGGGGACAGAGTGAGAGGAGAGATCAACAAACCGAAGCACAGTGACACACACATTCACATACATGGCAAACTTGGTGCTCTCAGGTGGGTGGTTAGAGCTTAGACTGGGACAGCGTCTTAGCAAAGAAACATAACCTGTAGTGATGTAGTGATATCATATTGCAAGTGCAAAGGATGGCAAACATATAACGAAGAAGAGCATGAAGCAGGGATGATTGTGACTAAGCAGCTTGAACAGGGTGTCAGCAATATGCAAGAAAGCCAACCCAACAGATAACTGACAGAGAAGAAGGAGCAATCAGATTCCAAACTTTGCCGTGTGGCTTCCTTGGTCACCTTCTGTGGGCTAATAAGGGTTTGGTGTTTGAGGGAGTGACGGGAAGTCAGACTGACCTTGTTGATGTAAACGGAAACAAAGCACAACTGAGTCTGCTCTGTCTCAGCTGCCTTTTGTTCAAAGCACTCCTTATTCTACAGCAGCACATGTTGGTGTGGTGGTATACTTAGATGTCCTTCAGCACTGATACAGGGTATTTGTGGTACCCCTGGGCTTCAGAACCGTTATACCTAGAATTAAACCCTCTTCCTTACTGTGACCCCAGACATGTTCACTCTTCCTATAACAGTGAAAACTATTTCAAGAAGCAGTACAGTGCCTAGTGCCTAGGACAGGGCTTGCACTGTGTAGGCAATAACAAACAAATGCTGTGTGTCTGAGCAATAAATGTATCCATTGTCATTATTACTGGGGAACTTTAAAAAAGGAAAGAGATTATACACTCCCTGTCATCCTGTGACTGAGTGCGGGTGGTAATGTGTTGGACAACGGAGAAGTGAGTTTCCTTACCCGTTTTCCTACCCAGAAAAGAGCAGCCCAGAGGAACTTGCTCTGTGATCAGCACTCACCAGGCTTTTATGGGTGTACAGGGTCCAATTTGGGGCCCTTTGTTTGAAGCAAGATGTGGAAAATTTGGAAAGAGCTCAAAAGAGAATGACTGAAAATGATTAGTTTAGAAAATGGGTCCTTTGAGGCAAAGCTCAAGAGATTTGGGTTATTTAGCATGAAGGAAAGTATCCCAGGCAGTGGAGAAAGGGGTGGATTTTATTTA
Organism: Mus minutoides; assembly: GCA_902729485.2. NCBI lineage: Eukaryota > Metazoa > Chordata > Mammalia > Rodentia > Muridae > Mus > Mus minutoides. The sequence continues at coordinate 183,267 of LR750272.1, forward strand.
AATGTTGACTTAAATCACTGGGCACAGACTCTGCATTGTTTTGCACTGTGGTTCTTCGGAGAAGGACTTCATGTTGTCTGCAGTACAAATAGATTCCATTTTTCTCCCTCAGGAGATGTGCACTATACATTTTAAAGTTGAAATTTACTTTTACCACATTACCGTGGCAATAATAAAGGAAAATGGAGTTATACTTTGAGAATATCAAAGCAGAGGCTATTTAATTCCTTTTTTTTTTTTTTTTTTTTTTTTTTTTTTTTTTTTTTTGGTTTTTCGAGACAGGGTTTCTCTGTGTAGCCCTGGCTGTCCTGGAACTCACTCTGTAGACCAGGCTGGCCTCGAACTCAGAAATCCGCCTGCCTCTGCCTCCCGAGTGCTGGGATTAAAGGCGTGCGCCACCACGCCTGGCTATTTAATTCTTTAGAAGGAATGATAACAGTTCTTGTGAGTCACGGTGGGGGGATTATTTGGTATGTGTATATCTGTGCACGTGTGTGTGTGTGTGTGTGTGTGTGTGTGTGTGTGTGTGTGTGTGTGTGTGAGTGTGCGTGTGTCTGGTTAATTAAACAAAAACTACAACCCTCTGAAACACCACATACAACATTCACTTAACTCAAAATAATTAGTTTTATGTATTAGGCACACACTTGTTTTTGTTAGCAAATAATATCTTAATTACTTCTTTACAAAATAAGCATTGGTATTTGTTATTTTATGCACATTTGGAGATTTTTACTTTTGTAAACCAAAATAAAATAGACATCCTTACATAGTTCAATGAGAAAAAAAAAGTAAGTTGAAATGTTAAGCTGCATGTTGTAGTGAATTTTGTTTTACTTTATTTTTTATTTTTGTACTGGGGAAACTGGACCCTCTTTGTTTTTCAATTCCTAAATATTTTCTCAATTTATAACAAAATAATTTACTGCAAGTAAACATTTTCTCTACACCTGTGTAATAGCTACTTTGGTTAAAAATTGGATTACTGATTTAAAGATCTGAAGTGAATTCAGGTGTTTAAACCCACTTCGCTCTGTGCTTCTAAGTCTCTCAGATCTGGAATTAAGTTGCTGGTTCAGGGCCTTGAAATGTTGCCTGGATGGATTTGCACCAGTGTGTTCTCTGTTTCTGCCCCAACCATCCCACACAGAAGAAAGTTTAATATGCAAAATGTTAGCAAAGAAGGTGCCAGAATGGAAATGAGGATAAAGTTTACTTTGTAGTTCCACTTCCATGATAATCTAAGTTTAGGCTCAACTAGAAACCTGTATCTGCATTGGTTGTAATTTAGGATTTAAAGACTCATAAGACAGTCCAATTAAATCTCAGATCATTAAATAATTTTAAAGCAACATTTCTATTCACCCTCTGATTCACCCAAGTAGCTGAAGAAAATATCTGATAAATGTGATAAATTTTGGTTTTTCTGGATATCAATGAGAGCAAATAAATGGAAAATTACACCCAAAAGCTTAGTTCCATCTTAGCTATGCACCATCTTGCCACAGTGTTAGACAGAGGAGGTACCATCCAAGTGACTATCCATCCAAACTTCAAGTGAGCCAGCCAGGGTGAAAGAACACCCTTCTCTGCTTTGCATGTACTTAGGGGCAGAGCCAGCAAGAGCAAGAACTCAGGGTGGTGAATTCAGCAGGCATTAGCATCTCAGCCACTCAACAGCACTGCAGCCAGCTCATGGATGCACAAGATTGAGGCTGTTGACATTTCATCATGGATGAAAGGGGGACCATGAGGGTCTTCCCATTCCAGGGAATATGAGCAATTAATACTTGTTGGGGGTATAGTGTCCATTTCTTCAGTCCTATAGCAGATAAATTGCCACTGCTCTACTGGATGACTTCCTCCCCATACTTGGGCAAGAAACTGTAATTGGTCTCTATGGGCCACACACATAGGGCACAAACATGGGAGGGGGTTGAAGAGAGGATCCTAGAAAGTGAGAGAAGTGAGTAGAGGAGGAGACTCAATCATGAACATGAGTAAAATTTATTATAAATGTGTGACAATGTCAAAAAGTAAAACCTAGAAAAGAATTTTCCAAGAGTACCATGCTCTTCACTTGAGTCTCTAGAACAAGTGTTAAAACTGGAGAGCTTGACCAATATATTTCCTATGCCCTGACACTGGCCCTGATAATCATTCTGCTTTTCAACTAGAGCTGCTTTTTGAAGAATGCACATTAACTTGCAGTTAACACAGTTAACTACAGTAAGGAGCTGCAGAGGCAGTAACAAAACGCAGGGCTGTCCCTTGAGCTAAGGAGCCAGCAACAATACACAGGGCTGGCCCAATCAAATTAGGTATATACAAAGGACGACCAAACCAGTAACTTCTAGTATCCACCCATATTATGAGAGCTGCTGTTCAATGCCTAGAAAGAATAAAACCATCTCCATGAAATAAATGTAGCAATTAAGGGTGGGGGGAGGGCTATGAGTCAAAAGCTGCCAAACCATGACCAGGGCATAATTTGCAAATTAATAAAATATGTGACCTGGGTAAATCATACAAAACAAGCGAGAACCAGATTTTCAATGAGTATGAGTTATAGTCACAAAACTAATGTCAAGGATAAAAAAATCTTGCAATAAGAAAAAAAATTGTCTTGGATTTTGCAAATATTTGGTCATGACAGGTTCTGAAAGGAAAGAAGGTGAACTTGAGCGAATGTGAGGGACTTCCTTGTATTTTACCCTGGTGTTATAATAAAATAATCACTCTCTAAATTGTCTCCTCAAAAGTCACCATTAAACCTGTAACCCTGTATTTACTTAGAACTTGTATCATCCCACATCAAGATGTAGTCCATTCATGAGGACTGAACTTTCAGGCAATTTTTACATTATTACATGGTTTTCCCTAATCTCTCAGGAATCCAGTAGTCTTATCCACATGAAAAGAAAAAGATTCTAAACTGTACTGTTTTAGAAGCTTTAATCTCTGGCAGATAGGACAGGGCTCAGCTGGTAAGAGCACTTGCCAGCAGGCCTGACAACTGGAATTTGATTCCTGGGCCCCACATGGTAGAAAGACAGAATCTATTCCCACAGATTGATCTCTGACCTCTACACTAGAGTGCACTTGAGAGTATACATGGGTGTGCATGTATACACATGCACATGCAATAATAAATTTAAAATAAATATAATAATAAATATAAAACAAAAGAAAGCATTTCTCTTTCCCATGTTATATAAAGAATATTTGCTATTATAGAATCAACATACAACACGGTGCCATTCAGAATTTCATTTCATTGAGCTCTATAGCTTTTTTCAACTCAAACATTTAAACATATTCTCCTATGAAAGCTTTGTTTCTTTATTAGAGAGGAAAGACTTTCTCACCACTGATGCTATTGTTTCAAGCCTGGAGCCATTCAAATTAATTTTTATATACTGTACTCAGTTTACTAAAATATTTAGTGCTTTTATAATGGTGTAAACCATTAGTCTGTAATTACACTAGCATGATACAGAGACCAATAATTTCATTGGCGTACAACAGTGATCCATGATGGCCTTATTAATATAATAGTCTTGAAACAGTAAGCATATTAAAATAGTTAATCATTGCTACAGTTTGTATTTACTTACAGGTTGTAAAAGAAAAAGTACTTATGATTGTACCACTGTTCTTTTTTGCTGTTCTCTGAGAAGCCCTACATAATTTCAGCAAAGATCTAGAAACTTCAACCCATGGTTTCAATGCACCTTGGTGATCTGGCTTTGGATGAGTGAATTTTAAAGTATCATTAATGCTGCAGAGCAGAACCAGGTTGACTTTAGGAATTATCTAAGGTTGATGTATTGGTTCAAGTACATAACCCCCTGGCTACTTTGTGACATTAAAATAAGCAGATAGATATATGAGGGAGGTAATTTCTATTCCTGGAATCATTCATTATGCCCAGTAGATTATAAGCTTGATGATGTCAGGGAACCTTTGCGAGGCATGGTTAAGAGGGAGCCCCTGATGCATATAAGAGGATTCATAAGACATGCACTATACGGCTGATTGATAAATGACAATTGTAAAGCTATGAACCTGATGCATCAATTGAACCACAATCCCAGTGAGTATGACCACAGTGTGCTGTGTCATTTGTAGAATAAGTCTTCTCATTTGACATCTTTCCAGACAGAGAGTAAAAGTGGTGAAACTCTAACACTTATATATTGGACATAAAAGACCATGTGCGTGTGTGTGCTTATCAGCACTGACTGGGTCATCTTGGCATGTGCAAAGCTGCTCTGTAGTTGAAGTTTGATTCTGGCTGTTCCCTTTGCATTCCTTTAGACCTTAGTACATGTTCTGTTACCTTGCTAAACCATCTGCCTTTAGCAATTTGGGGGGGGGGTGGTGGTATGTTAGCACTTTTTTTTTTCAGTGACCCTCTTGTTTATCTAATGGATTTATTTTAAATCCAATCTCTTTTTATGTACCATTTCATCTTAATTGATTCCTCAAGTTTGAGGCTTATCAATTTAACCTACATTATTAAGAAATACTTTCTAAAGAAGAGCCCGTGCTTATGTATCTCTTTTTTCATCATTATATATAGTAACTCATGGGTTTTTATTGATTTCCCTTCTTAGCATTCTATAATGTTGACTGACTGCCCCTCTAATATTTGATTAGAGTTGTAAATGAGAAAATTAAACCTTGAGAATCTGAAGCTTAACTAGCCTGGGCTCACCTGTAAAGGATCTATCTTTTTGAATTAACATCCCTAGAATCACTCTGTAAAATTCATTGACTATTAGCAACTCATAAACATAAGAATTAAGTGGCATTAGATACCAGCCTCATGGCTCCCTTGGGGACACATGGCATGTAGGCTTCATTGGCAAAGACAGGTAGGCAGGATAATTCTCTGAAAAACTACCTGCCTATGGGTACAAAAGCAAATGTTCAATTATTTAAAACACACACCCTCAAGCCCCTGCTGTGTATGAGGTGCTAAATTGCTGAAAATTAAAAGACAAATAGTGATGAAGCTGATAATGAGCTTCTTGTCAAAATTCTACAGTCTACAGGAGGTATAATTTTTAGCATATATAATATGTACATGAAGAACAATAAAGTCCATTAGATGGTAGAGCTGCCTTGAGGAAGAATACTCACATTCAGGGTAGGAGAGGATTTCAAATTTAGCTCACACTCACTCTCACAGTCCCACTATGAGAAATCTTGAGTCATGGCTTAAGATCTAGTGCAGGATCTAGTGTACAATCTACTATAGGACCTAGTGTAGTATCTAGTGTAGAATCAGGTGCAGGATCTACTGTAGGATTTACTGTAGGACACAGGATCTATTGCAGGACCTAGTGTAGGACCTGTAGGATCTAGTGCACGATATGGTGTAGTATCTAGTGTAGGACATAGGGTAGGACACAGTGTAGGACCTAGTGTAGGATCTAGTGTAGTATTTAGTGTAGGACTTGTATAGGATCTAGTGTAGGACATAGTGTAGGATGAAGGTAAATGCCTGAGAGTGATATATTGGGTCATAAAAGAGTTCTGTATTGTTGAAATTATCGTATATACTTATTCATGTAGTAAACTTTTATTGTTGCTTGCATTTGTCACAAAAGTTTATGGAGCCTCTAGGAATCAAGTGAATTGTCAATATTGTTCAAGCCATGAGGAGTAGGATTGAGGTTTGAGGATATATGTGTGGTTTCAGAATCCAGTCTGCCTTTCTTTTCTTTTCTTTTCTTTTCTTTTCTTTTCTTTTCTTTTCTTTTCTTTTCTTTTCTTTTCTTTTCTTTTCTTCTTTCTTTCTTTCTTTCTTTCTTTCTTTCTTTCTTTCTTTCTTTCTTTCCTCTCTCCCTCCCTCCTTCCTTCCCTCCCTCCCTTCGTCCCCTCTTTTTCTTTCTTTACTTCCTTCTTTCATTCCTTCCTTCTTCCTTCCTTCTTTCTCTCTCTCTCTCTCTCTCTCTCTCTCTCCCTCCCTCCCTCCCTCCCTCCCTCCCTCCCTCCCTCCCTTCCTTCCTTCCTTCCTTCCTTCCTTCCTTCCTTCCTTCCTTCCTTTCTTCCTTCCTTCCTTTTTTAAAAGATAGGCTTTCCACATATCCCCATTGGCCTTGGTCTATGCATCTGCTGCTACAGTCTCTGTGAAGTTGTGATATTACAGACAAAAACACTGGCTCTGCAGTATGTTTTCAAATCTCTCATTATCATGTTCTTATAATAAGAGCTTTTCCCACTTGGGTAATTTGAGTTTGTTCATGAAAAGAAGAACCTTCAAATTGTTTTCTGACCTACATGAAGTTGAGTAGATTCTTATGTCCTTGCACCTGATATGCTGCACCTGATATTGCAGTTTCTGCTCTCATGATCTCATCTGCTCACATTTCCCCACTTCCTCAGATCTTCACACACATTTTCTAGCATGATACACAGCTCTGAAAAACATTCTGATCAGGTTCTTCTGAGGCCACTTTTCAGCTTAGTCCCAGGATTCAGACTCATATGGCTGACTTTGTATCATTTAGAGTTAGCCAAATTTTAGCTAAACCAGTTTAACAATAATTTTCATTTTCAATATCTTCTTGGTCCTGTTTTCTGATGAAATTCCTTTCATCAGACCACACACACACATATATATATATACATTTCTGTGGATACCGTCATCAATAATCTTGTCAAAATGCTACAACCAGTATATGACCCTTCCTTTCCTGTAATGCTCCCTTCCAACAAATTTCTCTTCACTTCCTCCCACTTTGTTTCTTGGCTATAAGTCCTTCTTGATACATTCTGGATTTGGGACTAATATGAGTTCTACACTGAGTCCAATTTTTTCTTCCAAAGTGTTTTCTTTTTGTTCTTTGTTCACTTTATGATTATTGTTGCAGGTATTGTTTCTGGTAGCCCTGGCTGGCCTCAAACTCCAAAAGCTAAGGACAACTTGAGTTTCTTTTGATCCTCTGACTCCCTGAGTGCATGGATTACAGATATCTACCTGGTCTATGTGATGTTTCAGAATCAAACCTTTATGTATGCTGGACAACCAAGCTACATGCCTGGTCCTTAAGTCCTTAATCTACTGCTCTCTGTAGATATGTGTAGGAGGTAGTAGAAGCTGAAATCAAAGAACAAATTTTTCCTCAAAGAGATCATATAAAAGCAGTGATTTGAGAAGACAAATATAAGATGTCTTGGACAGCCAATTACATATGAGAAGAAAGAACTTTTCAAACAGATCGGCATTTCAGCAACAGCAATAGCTGTGAAGGGCATAAAGGAAACATGGTTAAAAATCACTTGAGTAAAAGCTCATGCTAAAGATAATTACACAGTAGAGGGTGGTACTTCAATTATAAATGTCTGTTGCTGTGAGACCCCAGACCATTGGTAAAGACATGTTGAGCTCTGTTGTAAGACTATCAGATGGTTCCTGCTGCCACCCCTAATTCTGACTCTGAAATACATATAAAAAGGTGTTTAAAGCATTCTGAAGAACAAAGCCCTCTAAAAGAAAAAAAAAAACTGAAAAAAGTTTGCAAATGGAGGCAACATATTTTTCCACAGGGAAGAAAGATATTCAGACATATCAAAATCGATGTTTTTAGATAAAAACCGCATTGCTTCGTTTTCTTGGTTCTAGCACACTTTCTTAGACACAGTCTCTGATCAGGGAGATTCACACTCCACAGGTTAATATCCAGCTTCTCATTGGTATGAACCCCTTTTGCTCTATAGCCTAAACAATTGCTCTTGTAGCCTCTGATAGATAGTAAAAAGAACAATGGAGTGTACTCTGCTTTATTTCACAGAACTTTGTCCATAGTTCTTCCATGCATTGTGTGGTGGGAAAAATGATAGACAGTAGAAACACCCCTTATGCATTATATCACTTACTCCTCTGTCCTTGTTTACAAGTGCAGGTAACTCAGGGGAATCAAACATCTCTATGTTTCTAGATTCTGTGATGGGGACCTTGGGAATTAAAACTAAAAAGAAAGAAGCCTACACATATACACTGGATGAACTGATTAATGAGGGGCAGAAAGGCAACTTAGAGTGTAACCAAAGCATAACAGATGTATTTAGGCTTGTCAGAATGAAAGAAGAGAGAGCATGTCTTAGGGTTTCTATTGCTGTCATGAAGCATCACAACGAAAAGCAAGTTGGGGAAGAATGAGTTTATTTAGCTCACAGTTACAGTCATTATTGAAGGAAATCAAGAAAGAAACTCAAACAGGACAGGAACCTGCAGACAGGAGCCAATTGACTTGGTCCTCATGGCTTGTTCAGCCTGTTTTCTTATAGAACCCAGGGCCACCAGCCCAGAGTTGGCTTCACCCACAATCGGATGAGCCCTCCATCAATCACTAATTGAGAATATGGCTTTTATGCCTGTCTTCTACCTGGAGACATTTTCTTAGTTGAGGTTCCTTCCTCTCAGGTGACTTTAGCTTGCATCAAGTTGACATAAAACTATCCAGCACAGTGTTCAAGAGTGGCAAACTCTGAGAGGGAGATAAATGCAGAAAATATTGGAAGTAAGGGGGGATGCTTAGGGATGATTGCCATGCAGTTCCCTTTCTTGTCTTCTATGCTCAGAGTCTGGACTCGTTCCAAATGACTCAGAGTCTAGAGTTAACCTTTGTAGATGAAATGTAAGTCTCCATGTAGTCAGTTAGAGAAGGGAAGAGAACTTTATTCTGTATCTGCCTTTTCTTCCTTGCATTGGGTCCAGCTTAAAATAATCCTATTTCCTATTGACAAACTTAGGTTGAGCATCTGCTAATACTCTACAAACTCCAGCCAAACAACTCTATCTTAAAGAACTAACTATCACTATAACACGTTAGTCTATTTTTTACCTTGTTGAATGAATAGTTAACTATTTATATCTTTCAGTGTGTTCCTTTTCTTGTGTATTGTATTCTTCACCCTTCAATTAAAAATAAAGTTTACGAAACTACTTCTTTGTAACGTTTTAAATTAAGTATACAATTTTTCTTAGTGAGAATTCAAAATCTTATTTTGCTAATGACATTGTTTAAAGCCAAAGACCTAATTTTCACACGATTTTTTTTTTCTGGAGAGTTCCAAAATGTGTTTAAAATACAAAATGTTTCCATTTGAAGTGATGATTAACTACATACTATAGCATTGGTTGGAGTGAGAGTTCTAATCAATATTTAATAATGATTTCACGGTAAGTGGGAGGGTAGGCTCATTAGAACAGTAAGTGAGGAAAGGATGCATTTTAATGGAGAATTAGTACAGGGTACTCTGGAGGCAGGGGACGTTTGCTTTAGAGATTTGTTGTGATTTAAAATAAGGTGTCTTAAATATAGCATTTCCATGCATTTCTTTTAAATGATAAATTGTGTCCCGAATCTAAAAGTGTCAGCATTATTATGATGGATGTGACCAGAGATGGAGTCTGAACAGCTTAAATGAATTAACATTCTGAGAACACAGCTCAAACAATTTGGAATGGCTCAGCTTTTAACTCATTCAGACGAAATATGTATTTCTTCTGTTCTAAAATTCAATAGAGTAAGTTGAAAATCTAGCTACTTATTTATGATGTGGTGGATTGAATATGGCTTTAATCATACCTTTCTTTACATATTATAAATATATTATACATTGCATATAATATCTGTCTTTATGTGTCTGTATCTTTCTTTTGTTTATCTGTCAATAATATCTATATATCTAATCTATCTTCTCTGTATAATCTATCATCTATCTATCTATCTATCTATCTATCTATCTATCTATATCTATCATCTGTATCCATCCATTTATTCCCTCCCTTCATTCTATCCCTCTCTTTTTATTCACAAAGTAAAGCAATCTCTTTTGTCTTGGCTAAAGATTCAACCATGAGATAATCCACAAAACCCCTCAGACCTAAAAACCATTTCTATTGATCAAAATGTAAATTTAATAGTCACTATCATAGTGCTATGAAAATTTTATGAGCAAGCTGTCAGTGACCACTAAGCATCACAATAGCATATATATATATATATATATATATACATGTGAGTGTGTGTGTGTGTGTGTGTGTATATGCTGGCACATATACATAAATAACTTAATCTCTACAAATCAGAGTGGGTAGTGTTTTACTGGAAAAGCTAGCTTACATTTTACTATATAGTCACTGTCAATTTATAATAATTACATTATATATCACACTTTCAGCATAAATTCCATATTTTGCATTTCTCCACTTTCTCAATTATAATAACCATAACTTCATCACTTCAGTGGGATTAGCAGTCCCACATGAACTAGAACTATTAAATCATTAATAGTCTCTTTATGATTTTTCTACTTGACTTGTTATGACACTCTAATAATTTCAGCACAGCTTGGGTATTGTGAACTCTTAGAAATTACATTGTTAGGCTCCAAGAACAATGCAACCAGAGAGCAAAATATTCAGTGAGAATTAAATGTTAAGTAAGTAATAGATGGAAAACACCAACACAAGGAGGAAAACTACACCCTAGAAAAAGCAAAAAAGTAATCTTTCACCAAACCCAAAAGAAGATATCCATGCAAACATAAAAATAACATCAAAAATAAAAGGAAGCAACAATCACTATTCCTTAATATCTCTTAATGGGCTTAATTCCCCAATAAAAAGACACAGCCTAACAGATTGGATATGTAAACAGGACCCAGCATTTTGCTGCATACAGGAAATGCACCTCAGTGTCAAAGACAAACATTACCTTAGAGTAAAGGGGTAGAAAACAATTTTCCAAGCAAATAGTCCCAAGAAACAAGCTGAGTAGCCATTCTAATATCAGATAAAATCGACTTTCAACCAAAAGGCATAAAAAATGATAAAGAAAGGCACTTCATACTCATCAAAGGAAATATCTACCAAGATGAACTCTCAATTCTGAACATCTATGCTCCAAATACAAGGGCACCCACATTCATAAAAGAAACTTTACTAATGCTAAAAGCACACATTGCAACTCACAATATAATGTGGAGAACTTCAACACCCCACTCTCATCAATGGACAGATCAGGGAATCACAGAAACGAAACAGAGATACAGTGAAAATAACAGAAGTTATGGACCAAATGGATTTAACAAATATCTATAGAACATTTCATCCTAAAACAAAAGAATATACCTTATTCTCAGCACCTCGTGGTACCATCTTCAAAACTGACCATATAATCAGTCACAAAACAGGCCTCAACAGATACAAAAATATTGAAATTATCCTATGCCTCCTCTCAGATCACTATGGATTAAGGATGGTCTCCAATAGCAACAAAAACAACAGAAAGTCCACATACACGTGGAAGCTGAACAACTCTCTACTCAATGATCACTTGGTCAAGAAAGAAGTAAAGAAAGATATTGCTTTTTAGAATTTAATGTAAAGGAAGCCACAACACACCCAAACTTATGGGACACAATGAAGGCAGTCCTAACAGAAAAACTCATAGCTCTGAGAGCCTCCAAAGAGATAGTGGAGAGAGCACACACTAGCAACTTAATGGCACACCTGAAAGCACTGGAACAAAAAGAAGCAAATACACCCAAGAGGAGTAGATGGCAGGAAATAATCAAACTCAGGGCTGAAGTAGAAACAAAAGGAACTATACAAAGAATCAACAAAACCAGGAGTTGGTTCTTTGAGAAAATCAACAAGATAGATAAACCCTTAGCCAGACTTACTAGACAGAGACAGTATACAAATGAACAAAATAAGAAATGAAAAGGGAGTTTTAACAACAGAAACTGAGGAAAGTAAAAAAATCATTAGATCCTACTACAAAAGACTATACTCAACACAACTGGAAAATTTGGATGAAATGGACAATTTTCTAGACAGATGCCAAATACCAAAGTTAAATCAGGATCAGATAAACCATCTAAACAGTTCCATAACCCCTAAAGAAATAGAAGCAGTCATTAAAAGTCTCCCAACCAAAAAAACAAAAAAACAAAAACAAAAACAAAAAACAAAACAACAAAAAAGCCCAGGATCAGACAGTTTTAGTGCAGAATTCTATCAGACCTTCAAAGAAGACCTAATATCAATACTCTTCCAACTATTCCACAGAATAGAAACAGAAGGAACACTACCCAATTCATTCTATGAAGCAACAATTAATGCTGATACCAAAACCACACGAAGACCCAGCAAAGGAAGAGAACTTAAGACCAATTTCCCTTATGAACATCGACGCAAAAATACTCAATAAAATTCATGCCAACCAAATCCAAGCACACATCAAAATGATCATTCACCATGATCAAGCAGGCTTCATCTCAGGGAATGCATGGATGGTTGTTCAATATATGGAAATCCAACAATATAATCCACTACATAAACTCAAAGAAAAAAGCCACATGATCATTTTATTAGATGCTGAAAAAGCATTTGACAAAATTCAACATCCCTTCATGTTAAAAATCTTGAAAAGACCAGGAATTCAAGGCCCATACCTAAACATGGTAAAAGCAATATATAACAAACCAGTAGCTAACATCAAACTAAATGGAGAGATACTTGACGCAATACCACTAAAATCAGGGACCAGAGTAGGCTTCCCTCTCTCTCCCTATCTATTCAATATAGTAAGTACTTAAAGTCGTAGCCAGAGCAATTAGACAACAAAAGGAGATCAAGGGGATAAAAATTGGAAAGGAAGAAGTCAACTTATCACTATTCGCAGATGATATGATCATATAATTAAGTGACCCCCCAAATTCCACCAGACAACTCCTACAGCTGAAAAACAACCTCAGCAAAGTGGCTGGATATTAAAAACAAACAAACAAACAAACAAACAAACACAGTAGCCTTCATATACTCAAAGGATAAGCAGGCTGAGAAAGAAATTAGGGAAATTACACTCTTCTCAATAGTCAAAAATAATATAAACTACCTTAGTGTGACTCTAACCAAACAAATGAAAGATCTGTATGACAAGAACTTCAAGTCTCTGAAGAAAGAAATCGAAGAAGACCTCAGAAGATGGAAAGATCTTCCAGGCGTATGAATTGGCAGGATTAATATAATAAAAATGACCATCTTGCTGAAAGCAATCTACAGATTCAATGCAATCCCCATCAAAATTCCAACTCAATTCTTCATAGAGTTAGAAAGAGCAATTCTAAAATTCATCTGGAATAACAAAACAAAACAAAACAAACAAACAAACAAAAAAACAAAACAGGATAGCAAAACCTCTTCTCAACTATAAAAGAACTTCTGGGGGAATCAGCATCCTCTGGGATGTACAACCTCAGGCTGTACTACAGGGGGATAGCGATACAAACTGCATGGTATTGACACAGTGACAGGCAGGTAGATCAATGGAATAGAAGTAAAGACCCAGAAATGAACCCACACACCAATGGTCACTTGATTTTTGACAAAGGAGCTAAAACCATCCAGTGAAAAAAAGACAGCATTTTCAACAAATCTTGTTTGTTCAACTGGCAGTAAATGTAGAAGAATGCAAATTGATCCATTCTTATCTCCATGTACAAAGGTCAAGTCCAAGACGACGAAAGACTTCCACATAAAACCAAATACACTGAATCTAATAGAAGAGATAGTGGGGGAAAAGCTCTAACACATAGACACAGAGGATAATTTTCTGAACAGAACACCAAAGGTTTATGCTTTAAGATAAAGGATGGAACCTCATAAAATTGCAAAGCTTCTGTTAGGCAAAAGACACTGTCAATAATACAAAATATCAACTAACAGATTGGGAAAAGAGCTTTACCAATCTTACATCCAATAGAGGGCTAACATCCAAAATATACAAAGAACTCAAGAAGTTAGACTGCAGAGAACCAAATAACTCTATTAAAAATGGGAACAGAGCTAAACAAAGAATTCTCAAAAGTGGAATACTGAATGGCTTAGAAGTACCTAAAGAAATGTTTAACATTCTTTGTCGTCAGGGAAATGCAAATCAAAGTATCCTTGAGATTATACCTCACATCAGTCAAATGGCTAAGACCAGAAACTCAGGTGACAGCAGATGCTGGTGAAGATGTGGAGAAAGAGGAACACTCCTCCACTGTTGGTGGGATTGCAAGCTGGTAAAATCACTCTAGAAATCAGTTTGGCAATTCCTCAGAAAATTGGACATAGTACTACCTGAGGACCCACTAATGTCACTGCTGGGCATATACTCAGAAGATGCTCCAACTTGTAATAAGGGTACATGCTCCACTATGTTCATGCAGTCTTATTTATAATAACCAGAATGTGACAAAAACCCAGATGTCCCCCAACAGAGGAATGGATACAGAAAGTGTGGTACACTTACACAATGGATTACTACTCAGCTATTAGAAACAATGAATTTATGAAATTCTTAAGCAAATGGATGGAACTAGAAAATGGTATCCTGAGTGAGGTAACCCAATCATAAAAGAACACACATGGTATGCACTCACTGATAAGTGGATATTAGCCCAGAAGCTCGGAATACCCAAGATACAATTTACAGAGCATCTGATGCTCAAGAAGAAGGAAGATGGATACTTAAGTATGGATACTTAAGTCCTTCTTAGAAGGGGAACAAAATACCCATGGAATGAGATACAGAGACAAAGTTTGGAGCAGAGACTGAAGGAAAGACCATCCAGAGACTGTCCCACCTGAGGATCCATCCTATATACAGTCACCAAACACAGACACTATTGCAGATCTCAAGAAGTGCTTGCTGACAGAAGCCTGATACAGCTGTCTCTTGAGAGGCTCTGCCAGTGCCTGACAAATACAAAAGTAGAGGCCCATAGCCAACCATTGGACTGAGCACATGGTCTCCAATGGAGGAGCTAGAGAAAGTACTCAAGGAGCTGAAGGATCTTGCAGCCCCAAAAGGAGCAACAACAGTATGAACCAACCAGTACCCCCAGAGCTCCCAGAGACTAAACTGCCAATCAGAGTACACATGGAGGGACCCATGGCTTCAGTTGCATATGTAGCAGAGGATGGCCTTGTTGGATATCAATGGAAGGATAGACCCTTGACCCTGAGAAGGCTTGATGCCCCAGTGTAGTGGGATCCTGATGGGGAAGCAGGAGTGGGTGGGTTGGTGAGCAGGGGCAGGTGGGATGGGTTGGGGGGGTTAGAGGGGAAACTAGGAAAGGGGATAACACCTAAAATGTAAATAAAGAAAATATCTAATAAAAATTGTTAAATAAGGTAATACTGCAGGAGAAGGAACACCATGAGTAATTCTATAATCACTTTTTATTATTTGTTTTTAATTTTAAAGTTTACCTTGAGAGTGCACAGAAATTAAAAAAAAAAACCCACTTCTCTTAGGAACACAAAGGAAGAACTGCAATCCTCATTTATATGAGGCTTATCAGCTACAGCATTCACATCAGTCCTTGACCATGCTTTAAGTCGGGGAGGCACTGTGGGAGGTTTGCAGCTAAGACACAAAGTTAGAAAGTGCATTGGGAGGAAAGAGAAGATGTAGAGAAGATATGTATGTCTAGGAGAAACCTCCAGCCCTGTCAGGCTCCAGTCACACTATACACTGATCTGTGGCTCAAATAAGCAGGAATGTGTAGCACAAACTCATAGTCAGCTTACTTACAATTTATAATGGAAAATATGAGATTTTAGATGGATTGGTGTATAAGTGACCTTTATTAGCACACCTTTATGTACACATGCCTATTTACATATGTAATGTGTATCTTAGTAGGCAAAATAATACACATAACCTTGGACCCCAGCGCCTTCACAATACCCTTCCTTCCAACTTTCCAATTCATCCTTTATGTACTGCATCACAGCATACCACTGGCCTAGTCCATAATTATAATTTTCAATTCTTATAATTTTATATAAACACATTTGTAGATGTGAATAACTTCTTTTATCCACCATATAAGATCCCCCCTCCTTTATGAGAGCTCCAGTTGTTCTCAATCTTCTCAGCACTTATGATTATCAATACATTTAATTGTCACCATTATAATAGCTATACAATGCTACCTTTTCTTGGTTTAGTCTTAGGTTTCTTTAGATACAGGATCTCATATAGCCTAGTATGGCCTTACACTCACTAGGTATCTGAGGGTGACCTACAACTTCTTTTTCACATTGCCTCTTAAAAGATTCCTTCTGGAGAGGTGCATGTGGCTCCATGGAAGCCCCTTTGACTTTGGTTTTAATTCGTATTTTCCTAGTGATGAATGCTGAGCATTTGTAAGTACGTCACCACCATCCATAGATTGCCCTTATCAAGAGAAATTTAGATGGTTTACCAACTAATTTTTCTTATGATTGTTGAAATCCACATTGAGTTTGAGGGTTCTTTATGTGTTTTGTATCTAAGGTCTTTATCAATTATGATTTGCTAAGACTGGTAGCTATCCCCAAATTTTAAACTTCTTATAAGATCTTTACATTTCCCTTTCCAGCTTATTTTTCATTTTCTATAACTGTTCATTAGTTTCTGTAAGTAGAATTAGCATAATAAGCTAGCTTTAGACTCTTTTTTCCTTAGTAAAACAGTGCTGAAACCTCAATCTCGCCTCTGATATTTCTTTAGCTACAGAGAGCACATATTTATGCACAACTAATTTTTTCTCATTCAGTTCAAGCAAAAATGATGCTTTAATTGGTTTTGGTATATGTTGTAATGCAGAAATAAATAGTGATGCCATTCTTTTAATAGTGTTAAAGAGAATGCCGCTCGTATTGCTTCTATGGCAGTCCACTCTTTTTTTTTTTTTTTTTTTTTTACATCAGATCAAACTTTTTATTAGATATTTTCTTGATTTACATTTCAGCTGAAAGGGCACTGATATATCTGTCTCATGTAAGGCTATGCCAGTGCCTGGCAAACACAGTGTGGATGCTCACAGTCAGCTATTAGATGGAACACAGGGTTCCCAATGGAGGAGCTAGAGAAAGTACCCAAGGAGCTGAAAGGGTCTCCAACCCTGTAGGTGGAAGAACAATATGAACTAACCAATAACCCTAGAGCTAGTGTCTTCAGTCCATTCATTTTTAGACGCACAACCTGCACCAAAGAGCACTGTGCCCACATTATGCTCCAGCCTTTGAAGGTTCCATTCAAAGCATCTCTTCATTGTAACCTCTGTTCCTGACTAATGAAGATAAAACTCGCTGTTTCATTTCATGTGTGTGCTTCCATTTATGAATCTCTGCCGTGACACTTAACCACAACACAGGATGGATTTGTCTGTCTCCTTAAGTGTATTTTGAGACACTAAGATCATGGCTTATTCATGTCTGTGTCTCTAACAGCTAGAATAGAGCCTGACACATAACAGATGCTTGGTAAGTATTGGTTAAAGTAAAGTATTTACTGCCCTTCTTCATTGAAACCAAACTTTGCACTTCCTTCTTCCCTAGATACTTAACCATCCATATGAAGGGAAAAGCTTGATTTACAATAATAAATAGGACTTGACATTAGACTGTCAAGAGGTGGCCTTGGAGTGAGAATTAGTATTCTAGCTTCAACTTCTTAATCGCTTTCTTCGACTCCTATCAAAACCTCTTGGGGAGTAAATTTGAAATATATCTCAGACATTTTTCAGCCTAGTCCCTGTCTTCCCACTCTGCCATATTGGCAAAGCTAACTGTTCACGACTGCTGACTGCTGTCTGTCTTCAGAAGGTCCTTCTCCTGAGAAAACCATTTCCTGATGGTTTTTTTCAGTCCTTGTCCTGCTTTCTTCATTCTTTAGTGACAGCCACTTTGCTGCCATTCTGTAGCATGCTTTACGTCTCTTTCTCCATGGTTTATTTTCTGAGCAATTACTCTTGCTTGAGTTTTAATGATCATGTATATATTGACCCCTCCATAGGCTCCATCTGTAGTTGAAATTTCTATTCAACTCAGACTTACATAATTGCTAGCATCTGGATGTCAACTGTAGCATCTACATAATATTATCCCCCAAGAAAATTCATTTCCTTTTCCTCTAGTACTTTAATCTCATAGTGGAGTTCATCCAGAAATCTTGGAGGTAGAGTTTCATATTTACACAGTCACCCCCATAATCTCTCTTCTCTGTTAGAAGCATATGCTCTTGACCTTCACAGTTACCTCTTTTATGCACACCAACCTTTATTCTGCCTCAAACCAGGCTTCACACAGTCTTGCCAGACCAGTCTCTCTAAGGTATGAAGTTACACTTTCTCCACAATGCTTGCAATCTGCCATGAGGGCAGATGCATATTTCTTAAAACAGCATGAAATAAAGCCGGGCGTGGTGGCGCATGCCTTTAATCCCAGCACTCGGGAGGCAGAGGCAGGCAGATTTCTGAGTTCAAGGCCAGCCTGGTCTACAGAGTGAGTTCCAGGACAGCCAGGGCTATACAGAGAAACCCTGTCTCGAAAAAACAAAACAAAAAAACAACAACAACCAAACAAACAAACAGTATGAAATACTCTTCATGATCCAGTCTGTCTGCTGAGCATCTGTCTTTGTTGCCCTTCTCCTGTCTTGCCCTAAGTTCCTGTCAAGCTAAGCATTCAGGCCCCATTTGTGCCTTTTGCCCTCTCTTTTCCTGCCTTTTCCTACATTCCTTGTGCCCTTCAGACACCCGTAGCCCATCTATGTCTCACCTGGTAAATGTGCCCTTCTTCAGTTAATCATTTGCTCACATTTATTCCCCAACTATTGATTATATGTTTCTGACACTGTCTGGGTTCTGGAGATAATTGCTGGGCAGGAGATATTTAGTCCTTTCTTGCATGAAGCTTAGAGTTGAACAGGGGAGGCAGTAATTAAAGTGATAATTATACTGATAAATATGTAATTACAAGCTGGGGCAAAGGTAAAAAGGGAAAGTAAAGAGTGAGTTGACAAATGGCTGTCGTCGGATGCCCCTCTCACAGGAATTGGCACATTGTCTAGAAATGGCTTATCAAGCGCCCTAGCTAGGCTGTGAGTTTCTTGAGGTCAGGGACTTCTGAATTTTTCTTTTCTATTTTTCAATGCTCAAAACAAAACAAAACAAAACAAAATCACAAGCCTGGTTTTTGGGTGGTTGAACCCCCATTGCCTGTCACATGTGGAGTTAGAAGGATACTGATTGTCTGTACCAGCATTACGTCACACCATATGGTCTAGGTGGATAGCCTGCTTCTTATGGAGGCAATTCTCATATGTGAGAGAAACTGAATTAATGAATTATCAAGATTTTGCTGGACTAGTTATCCATGGGGCTTACCATAGGAAAACACTTGCCAGTACAGTGCCTTCCACAGTGATTTGTGCACATGAGTATTTACTGTGTAGGGTATGAGACTATGGATGTCAGAGTAACCCAAAATCTACGGAGGCAGTCTGCAGTCAGATTCAGAGGTAGGATGTTCAGGCAAGCTAACTAATGGCACGGCAACTAATGGCACGGCTGCTCAGCTGTTATGATTGTTTTTAATGTTTATTGTTTGAATTGTGTCATTATTTTTAACTCACGGACTTCACTTCCTTCTTGGGGCTCTTCATTACAATAATTTAAAATGCTAAATTGAAAACCAGACAAATCCAGTTCCTGAGCAGACATCCAAGTGGGAATGTGGGTGACATTTCTCAAGTCCTACATTTTCCTCTTCTCACTCTTCTGCTCCTTTACCTAGGAAGCAAGAGCTTCACGTTTCGAAATCAAGAAGCACAGAAAAGCCTTTGTTCCAGCATTCAACGCCTGATCCTACTCCAAGAATTCCTGTCTTCACGCCTGTCACACTCACCCCACTCCTCTTTGAAAGATGCTGAACAAAATGTGTTGGTGACTCACCGTATCTTGGCATAGGAATAACTATGTTCGGTGGAAGAGTGTGTGTGTGGCAGGGGGTGGGTGGGTGGACTTTTCAGTGTTTTTTGTTTTTACTTGTTATGGCTGAAGTTCTCCTGCTTTGACATGATGGCTATAATGTGCACAGCATTTCTGTGCCATCTGCAAACATATTTCAGCATGCCTGTTTTCATGAAGAGAGAGAGGGAAGCATAAGCCTGGCACAGGGCTAAGAGTGGGGTGTGTATGCGGAGACCACCTGTTCCACAGACATTCTGCTCTGCTGATGCAAAGGGCCAGAGAGAGAAATCTGTGAAATCTGAATGAGAATTCTACAATGTGTGAACTAATTGAATAACTCTGCCAGTGGGCTGAGAGGACCACTCCTGCTATTTATTTGAAAGGTCTCTCTATTTCAACCCCATTTCGGTAATCCATGGTCGGGTCAATAGATGTATCTCCTAGCTTATAACTTTTTATCATTAAAACCTAGTGATCACTCTGACGTTGGTAGGATATAGAGTGATAGCTAGCAACATCTTCCCACTACCAAATGTGCAAATGTGTCAGTGAGTCACAACATTGTACAGAGATGTTGGATTTTCCACAACTGGATGAGTTGGATAATGTTATAATGGAAACTTTGGAAGCTGCACTTTTTTCTGTCCCCCCTCTTTGTGTGTGTGTGTGTGTGTGTGTGTGTGTGTGTGTGTGTGTGTGTGTGTGTGTGTTCTGTTATGTACATGTGTGGGCAAGTATGCTTGCCCATGTATATGTCTAGAGAGTGGAGGTCAATGTCAGGTATATTCCACTTTATTTTTTGAGACAGGGTCACTTTTTGGACCTGGGGTTGGCTGTTTTGACTAGACTGGTTAGCTAGCAAACTTCTGGGGTTCACATGCCCCTGCCTATGCAGAACTGGGGTTACAGATGCCCATATCACATCTATCTTTGACATAGGTGCTGAAGTTCTGAGCATAAATACTCAGGCTCACACAGCTATCATGTTACACTGAGTCACTTCTCAGTCCCTGGAAACTGAATTTTTATGGAGCTATTTTTATTTGTGCCTTTTAGGGTATCAGAACTCTGGGAAACACTGCTATATGTCACTAGAGTGACCAAAGTGACTTCTTCTCATTCTCTTCTGCCTATGATGAATCTATTCTCATTCTATGGGACCACAGCATTGCTCCCAGCTGTGATGATGAACTTTCTGTGTGGAAGATTCTCACCCATCAATGCCAAACCCACACAATTGGACACTCTAACTAGTAATTGAATAAAATCTCTTCAGCTTACTGTGTTTGAATAAATGGAAATCCTTATTTTTCCCTGGGTAACTTCTTGGTCCAAATGAATGAGAAAGGATGTTTAATGAACCAAAAATGAGGGAGAGAGGGCGGGAGAGAGGGAGGCAGGGAAGGAGAGAGGGAAGGAGGGAGGGAGGGAGGGAGGAGAGAGAGAGGTGATGATGAAAATGAGAGATATTTATGGTGTAAAGAGATGCATGATTAAGATGGTCGGTCTTCCCTTTGTTTTCATAACAACTTGTCATTTGAAGCAGCAAAACCCAATTAACTCTTTCTTATCAGGCCTGTAATATCAGACATGATGTTGAGAAATGGGAACAGCTACCCCAGAGAGAAAAAGAGAGGAGACTAATTTGAATAAGCCCAGACTAAGTGAGCTACTGTCAATGCTGTTCTCTGGGAGATGAATTTGCTTCTGTGGATTCTATGCCACTTCTGAGAATCAGTAAGGTCCCTATTGTGTCATCTGTGAACAATTCCTCATACTGTGGAGACCCCCAACCATAAAATTGTTTGTGTTGCTACTTTTGTAATTTTGCTAGTTATCAATTGTGATATAAATATCTGATACACAGCATAGTCTTGGGTGACCTCTGTGAAAGTGTTGTTCAACCCTCACAGGGGTCACAGCCCCAAAGGTGGGGAAGTGCTGTTCTCGAAGAGCAAGAACTCTGATGATTCTTGAACTGAACTCAGAACTCATTTTTCCTGAAGAAAAGCATAATTTAAATAGAGACAGAGGGCCTGGAGAGATGGCTCAGTGGTTATGAACCCTTGCAGAGAATAGAAATGGGATTTTCAGTACTCTTTTGGCACTTTGCAACCACCTTCAACTCCAGCTTCAGGGGATCTGACACCCTCTTCTGGTCTCCACATGCACCTGCACTCAAGTGCTAGCACACAGGTCGTTAAAAATCAATACATTCTTAAGTACAGAGAAGCATATACATAGTTCACTCTTTCCATCAATGCTCACCACCCAGGATATCATTCTGAATACTTACAAAAATATATTTCCGTATTCTGAAAACAAGTGGGGAATTTACTAAGTCAAGGGTGAAATGGGTTATTTCATTTGGAATTAATCAACAAAGACTTTCTCCAAAGAAGAGAAATGACATCAAATAAAATATAAAAGAAAGAGGGGTTCACTAAAATGTTAACATCTTGGACCATCTAAATTGTGCTTCCTTTTTATAATGGAGAAAAATAACTGATTAAACTTACATCCATTTATAAATCTTAAAAAAAAAATACTAGTTGAGTAAAAAAAAAAAAAAAAAAAAAAACCAACCATAAAATTGCTATTATCAATGCATTCTAAGGAACTAAAGTACCAGAGACAGGGGGCATGTAGTTTGTCTGGCAGAGGAACTTTTGAAGACCTCATCAGTGGGGGCAGAACTGTGGTGTGACAGGCTGGAACGTGAGAGCTCATCTCACATACTAGCAGAGTAGCAATCACAGAAGAGAGCAAGCAGATGCCTAAGAACAAGAGTTTGTTCATCTAGCATCATGGCTACTAATGACAGGGAGAAAAGTATAACTAAGGGGACTTTCAGTGCTTAAAAGGTATTGAGACTTAAAATCAGATGCTTCTGTGGCTATTTGGCTGCCCACATCTCCCCTCGGGTTACCTACTCCATTGCTTTGTTTGTCATTCAGAGATCTTGGATTGTTGAAGGAAGCAAAGGAAAGTTGGGTCCCAATTCTCTGCTTCTCTTTCTGTGTCTCTTTCCTCCTTGAGAAGTAATTCTACCTAATCAGGATTTTAAGTGATCTTTTAAATAAGTTTTAATTATATTTATTCCATTTGTGTGTTGGGGGGTGGAATGTGTATGTGCACACCTTGTTTGGAGATCAGAAGATGACTCAGACAAGTCTATTCTCTCCTTCCATCATGTTAGATCTGTGAATCAAATGCTGGTTGTCAGGCAAAATGGCAAGTACACTTACTGGCTAAGCCAACTCCCTGTCCTGAGAGCTTCCATATATACATATATACTGTGTCCAGGGAGAAAGAGGGATGGAAGCTTTTGAGTAAACACCCTTAAGTGTGTACATCCACAGAAAGTAATACCATGGAATGATCATCTCTGCAGTCCAGTTACCATGAAAAACACAAAACTAAACAACTTTGCATGATTAACTCATTAAAGTCCGTCTTATCACCTCTTCTACCCCAGTGGGTTTTTTTTTTTAAATATCATTTTGATGTTTAGGAAAATGACCAAGCACTAGAAAGCATAAGTCCCCAGATTTTACCTTTCCAGTTGTTATCCCCTTAATGTATGAGAAACAAAATAAGGAAGACTAATTACTAGCAAGCTGCCCTCCTAAGCTCTTGCTCTCCGCCACCACTCAGCCTTACCCTCCTAAGCTCTTGCTCTCCACCACCACTCAGCCTTACCCTCCTAAGCTCTTGCTCTCCGCCACCACTCAGCCTTACCCTCCTAAGCTCTTGCTCTCCGCCACCACTCAGCCTTACCCTCTTTAAAGAGGCAACAAGAACCTCTTTGACAAGATACTCACTCCACATCTCCCTGATGGAAGTAAGCATTCCATTTGCAGCCATTTAAAGAGAAGGAAGTATCCTTTACAGCAGGTGTCCATGATTGCAGGATAGCTACCAAACATGCTTACACACATTCTCACAGTGCTAGCTGGGATGCCTACTGTCCAAAATTCAGTGTTTATGGCTGTTTTTTTTTTTTTCCCTTTAGCATCTTTGCTTGGTTTTATCTGTCTATTTGAGTTGCTATCTATGCTATCTATTTCTCTTACATATTTAGCATATACTGAAAATTACATTTTAGATGAAAGAAGCCTTCATTTGGAGTGTTTTGATTTTTATTTCAAAACAAAATTGCAGCAAAAATTGGCTTTACTGCCTTTGAAAACTACGATTGATTCAAATGAATTTCAAAGGTTTCTCATTTGATCTAGCCACATCATATATTCTAGTATTACCCTATCAGGATTTAAATCTCATGACTAGACACATAACAATTTTCAAATATATCCAAGCAGACAGGTTTGAAATTTAGATGAAAACCTCTTGGTCTCAGTCAAAAATACATGACCATATATAACTCAGACTCTCTTGCTTTAAGTACTTTGAAAAAAAAAAAAAAAGAAAGAAATCAGGACTCAAGTAAGTTTCTACTGATTTGTTTCAACAATCCAAGATCTCTGAATGACAATGTTTCTTGCGAGAGATTGGTAAACTCCGGAATTGCATGGCTTGTGTTATCTCCCATAAAATGCAAGGATATCAATGTCGTGAACAGAAAAGCACTGGGAACCTGGCCTAGAATTATTTCATAGGTTTCAACAGGCACAGGGTATTTCCAGGGTTCTACATGGTTTCACATGGCTTTTCTTGTTACTTCAGGTGGGGTCTATCATGTGTTAAAATTCAATGAAAATTCACTGGTAGGCAGAAATCTTTACCAATTAACGACTAAGCTAATGATTTCCTAATCTCTATTGCGACTACAAGGAGCCATGGCAAGACTACACAATTAGGTTTGTGGGAGAATATCTAATACTCTGAGGACAAGTTAATTGTATCCTACAGTGTGCCCAAATTGGACTGACTCTTTGATATTGATCTTTCAAGCTTTTGATATATGGATAACCTTTTCAAAATCAGTTCATCTTTAATCACTTCTCTTTTGTTCCCTCACTGAGGGTATAGACCTTGATCTTAAAGCATCTTTTGTTTCTTTAAATATAGTAAAAAAAAATCCTTTAGGTATGAATCCGTATAATTCAAGTGTTAATGGCTTTTTTTTCCTTCAGGTAACAAAGGTATTGAGGATTTGATAGTGACAGGTATTTTATGATGACATTGGTTATTGAGAATATAAAGGTTAATAAGACTGACATGAGTGTGTGTTCGATATCTTAGTTTTCTCTTGTAGCTTGTCTGAAATCCTTGGTGCTCAACCTTCCTAATGCTGCGATTCTTTAATCCATGCCCTCATGTTGTGGTGATCCCAACCATAAAATTATTTTGTTGCTACTTTATAGCTGTAATTTTGTGGTTGTTATGAATCATAATGTAAATATCTGATATGTAACCCCAAAGGGTTGAGACCCAGAGATTGAGAGTCACTGCTTTAAAATGTAACTAGGAAGGCTTACTGTCTCATGGGTGATCAAAGAGTCGGTTTAGACAGAAGTTTAGACAACAAGGCATTGACACCCCTCATTTAGATGCCCAGTGACAGTAGAGATACTAACTTTGCATATCTCTGAATATTCCCCTCATGTTTCACACACTTAAAGTCCATGCAGAAAGGTGGAAGTGACTGAAAGATCCTGTCTCCTTAGGCATCTTTCTTACAAAAGATATGCTAGTAGTCCTATGGAAGTTATTTTGGTTTAGGCATCTTATAAGTCAGAATAGAGTCTTAAAGACATGTCCTTGAACATGTCTTAACTGGACTTGAGCACTAGAGTGTATCACTAATTAGTGTCTAGCAAATGTATAAAGGGCAATCAGAGTAGTTGGATGTATTATTTTCATCTTGAAGAGTATGTCACACAGGGCTTTCTGATAGATGAAGGAAATGGGAGCTATCAAACTGCATATCATGTGTTATTTACTGTATTTGTCAGGATATCCTCTGACGACAAGTCTTCAGCATGCAAGCTGAGTGGAACTAAATATTCAATAAATTAAATATGCAAACTAACACAAGTTGGACCACATGGTAAGATATGATGTGTTGTGACTATGAAGTCAATTGCTACTATACATCAAAAATGCTTCCTCAGATGATAGCTCAGTGGGTTGAAATATCAATCCCTTATTCTCCGAGAGCCGTGGATAAATGATTAGTCTGGGCTATCCTAGGAGCTCTACAGCTCTCGGCCTGTTCCTCACCTCTTTCCTGGGACCATCAAGTTCCCTGGCATATTTCTCCAGGAAGGTAGCACTATGCAAGAGATCAACACTCACCAAGACATTGTTGTGGTCCTGTCTGCTAATATCTTCCTGACCAAACCTACCTCATAGCCAAGAGCAGAACCAAAGGGCATGAATAAGAACTAAATTCTCAGAATATGGACATTATGAAGACAAAGACACTTTTTCTAGCCCTCTCACCAGCTTCAGGCATGATGACCGGAAAATAGTGATTGCTTTGGCATACCCAGACTAATAGCACAAATTGTACAATGTGTTTGAAGATGCTCCAGCATGAAGTCTTAAGCCTGGAATCTGTCACTTGCTGGGCACATATACATTTTAGAGTCCGATGCAATGAAGATCCAGCCAAGTGAATAAGCTCAGTATTAGATAACTGCAAATATCATGGAGCTCTTTATTATTTAGGGGTAGGAGAGATAGAAACTCACCGAAAAGCACAGGGATGATCTTCATTTTTCATGTTCTGCAATTGTCTTCCCTAAGTGTTATAGCAGAGAGAGAGAGAGAGAGAGAGAGAGAGAGAGAGAGAGAGAGAGAGAGAGAGAGAGAAGAGGCTGGCCAGGAACACATAGAGAGAGGGAGGAGAGGAATGGAAAGAGAAGGGGCAGAGAGGTAAGAGAGTAAGAGCCTCTCCTATAGTCTTGCTTTGTTGCTGGGGAGAGACTGGTACAGGAATACATGGCCTAGATCCCAGGTGTGATTATTACAGGATTTACAATAACTAAGAAATAATAGTAATGATACAAATATTTCCCCTAACACTTTGGACACTTCACTAAATGAAGTAAATGCTATTGTTTTTCCCCCATCACAGACAAAAAGAGGATGCTTTGAACAGTTAAGAAATTTCCTTAAGATCACAATGTGGATTTATTTAGTTCAAAACTGAAAGACTTCTCTGGATTTTAAGTTTAAGGTAGGAAGACAATATAACGAATATACTTGCCACAATGTTAGACTTTAAAAATAGCTCTGAAAGAGTCATTATGGCTGCGCATTATTACAAATAGATGAGCTATGTTTTGTGCATAATATTACTTACACCACACAAATAAAGAGAAAATTACCACTGAATTTGTGGTGATTTGTAAGAAATAGAAATGACACCAAAGAGATCTCACGGTGAACTTCAGAGACGATGAGCTATTTTAGAAAGTGAATATAGCCCAGAAATACTTTCAAAACTCTGTGATGCAAATTTGCACCTAGGGTTCATGAGCCCCTTTGAGGAGGAGATCATCTGTGAAAGATGATGGGATTGACCTACTGAATAATGACAGAAAGAGTTCACTGTATTAAAGTACTTTCATAAGTGGAGAAGAGACAGACACTGTTTTCTGGAGAACTGATACACACACTGAGCCAAATGAATATCACCCAGAAAGTCAAGAGGAGCTGAGCTGGTTCAACGAATAGGATACATATTAAATTGATAGTGAGTAATTAGTTTTATGTCACTCTGATGCTTTTAGACCCGTTCATGGTGTGGTTTTCAATTATTTTAGTATTATTGGAAGAGTGAAGATTAGAGCACAGTTATTAGACTTAGATGAGTTACTTTATTTGCAGAGTGGGATAACCTTTGCTATTCCCTGTCATGTGATCATTGCCATTTGCAAAGAAAAGAAAATGAGGTAGTGCGAGCATATACAAAGGCTTAACTGAGGGCTAGGTTTTCAAAAGCAGGATCAGATAAGCCCTATGTTCAAGATTCAAAACGATACCTGAATAAGTTGGTAAAATTCTTTTGTCACTCCCTGCTCTTCTACAGTTACTCATATTAAGATAGAAAAAAAAAAGATTAGAAGGAAGTAGGCTTCTGAATTTCTGAAAAACAAGTAGAAAATTGAAACATACTAAAAAACCTTTCATTTGATATAGAAAATATTTCCCTGTGATATATTGTATAGATCATAGCTTTAGCCCACTTTCACACAGATTGAAAACATATATATGTGTATATATGTTTACATGTATATATATGTATACATGTTCATACATATACCTATATATGTTCATTTTAATTGTCAACTTGACATAATCTAGAATCATCTGGTAATTGAGTCTTACTGAGGATTTATCTAGATGAGGTAGTTCTGTTTGCATGTCTGTGGTAAATTGTTTTGCTTAGGCTAATTAGAGTTGAGAAGACATGCCCACATTGAGTGGTCTTCCATGAACACTCACATGCAAGTGTTCATATACAGCCTTACACAAATCACTACAAATAAAATGGAAAGTTGAAATTTATTTCATAACCATATGTCCCTAGTTTTCAGAAGGACTTTCTGGAAAGAATGTTCCCTACTTTTGTGTTTTCATCTACCAAAAATGATCTTCTTGTTCTAGTCAAGATACATATGGATTTTTTATTGTTATTTACAACTTATCCCATTATATATCATTCATAGTTTTTCTCTGCTGATTGTCCACTTCTCTTCTATGAGAATATAAGTTCCAAGAGTGAATATTTTTTCTCTTTCACTCACTAATATAGATTCAGATTTTTGGCTTCTGCTTTGGAGATCCTATTAAGTGGATCGGTGAATATAAAGCCCTATTGAGTGGATGTGTGAGTAAGGACATGAAGAATGTGCATTGTATTGTTGATGTTTCCCATAGTTTGCCTTTTCTGACGATGGGGTGGCAAATATCCAACTGCTGGCTTTTTCTCTCATGGGTTGGTTTTGGAGGTCCCGATTAGTTCTTATCACTAGAGCTCTCTCTGTCTGTCTCTGGCTTTGTATCTATCTATCTATCTATCTATCTATCTATCTATCTATCTATCTATCTATTTGCCATCTGTCGTAGTGGGTAGTAAATTGTCTGGTAAACTGGGTAAAGTTGTCTCATAAAGTCTGTTGTCTAATGTCTTTGCAGAATTCTTTTTAGAAATGTTTGTACCCTTCCTTTTGAAGCCAAATGGAAACAATACATTTGCCAATATAAAGATGTCATGAGAGAGCCAGCTGCTGGGTGGCAAGAGCTCATAAGTCTAGAGACTGTTTATTTTCTAAATATTCACCTCTGAAAACCACAAATAAGACAAAATAGAACATCTCAGAGCTTATTAAAGAGATACAACTAGTAAGAGTGATCAGAGTTATTGTAATTGACCATAATTGTGATAATAAGAATATATAGGAAGAGTCATATTGCAAATTTGGCAACAATCACTCTTTGCGACACAATTATTTCCTTTTGAGATTAATGTGCATTCTTTGAAAGCTTTGAAATTTGGAGCATGTATCTATCTTTTCTGAGGAGGTGAAAGTGCTTAATGGCGACATGGATATTGACCTCAGAAGCAAAACAAAGAGAGATGATACTTCAGAGTCAAGCAGTCTATGGAAGTCACCAGTGCTGTTTCAGGACTAAAGCTCCTCTCTTGTTCTTTTCAGGACTTCCTTCACATCTGTCATCTGTCTTTCCAGTAGAGGATTCTAAACTACCAGGGAGATAATAAACCTGTCTTTGGGGGCATGCCTGGAAAGTAATGTCTCCACAAACAATCACACAGCATCATGTTAATAACATGTAATTTTTGTGAGTATTGTTAGGGTCTCTATTGCCCTAATGAAAGAAACATAATGACCCCAAAGCAACTTAAGGAGGAAAGGGTTTATTTGAATTACACTTCCAAATCACTGTTCTTCATCGAAGGAAACAGGAGCAGATGAAGAGGCCATAAAGGGATGTTGCTTACCAGCTTGCTTCCCATGGCTTGCTTGGCCTGCTTTCTTACAGAACCCAGGACCACCAGCTCAGAATAACAACACACAGAATGGATGTGTGATTCCCATGACCCTATTAATCACTAATTAAGAAAATGTCTTATATCTAGATATTTTGAAGGTATTTTCTCAATTGAAGTTCCCTCATTTCAGACACTCTAAATTGTGTTAAGTTGATACAACACTAGCTAACACAGTGAGTTATTATATTTAGAGAATATGATTATATGTTCCATGGAATATCCTTGAGGCAGAAATTATGATTTAAAATTGGGGGATTAATGTAACAAAACTCCTGAGCTTTATGTCTTTAGCTTAGAATGAACAGGAGAGGTAGGAGAAATATGGGACAGTGATGTCTCCTTTAACTCAGCAGCATTTAACACCTTTGCTGGTAGTGAGAAAGTAGACCACATGACTACTATACTCATGAATACCATATGTAAAATTATAGAAACATAAAACTAGACAATGTACTTCCTGACTCTGTGTCTCGACAATAATTTTTTTTAACCTTGATATTTGGTAGTAAATAATGCTCTATCATAGGGACAGTTCTGTGTCTTAGGGAATCCTATTTAGTAAGATCCATGGAGAGGAAGAAGTCAATGTATTCCTATTTGCAGATAATGTGATACTATACATAATTGACCCCCCAAAACTCTACTAGAGAACTCTTACAGCTGATAAACACCTTCAACAAAGTGGCTGGATACAAAATTAACTTTAAAAAAACAACGAAAAACAATAGCTTTCCTTTATACAGATGCTAAAGAGGCCAAGAAAGAAATTAGGGAAATAACCATGAATAACATGAAATATCTTGGTATAACTCTATCCAAATAAGTGAAAGACTTATGACAAGAATTTCAAGTCACTGAAGAAAGAAATTGAGGAGGATATCAGAAGATGGAAAGATTTCCAATGCTCATGGATTGGTAGAATTAACATAGTGACTATGGCCATCTTACCAAAAGCAAACAAAAAGCAAAACAACAACAACAACAACAACTAGCACTGGACGTTGCCTCTGTCATCTAGGTTACAACAATCAAAAGTGTTTTCAGAAATTGCCCAATATTCCCCAAGGGTCATAATCTCCTCCTCATAGGAACTATTGTTCTATGAAGTAATTGGAAACAATAATATATAATAGCCATTCTCAGTTGCCTTTAGTTGAGTATTAAAACAAAGAGATAAATGCAAGGAAAAATAGACAAATTTGTAAGCAGAAATCAGAGGCAAGAGTGTGGCTATACAGCTGGAGATTCCACAGCTTCGAAAAGGTGAATTATCCTTAGACCTTAGAGAGTAAGAGATAAGTTTGAAAAATACTTTGAGCATCAAAGGCTCAGAAAAACTTCTCAGAGAACAAAGAGTTTTATCCCTACAAAAGAGATCAGATAAAGAATGTGATCTTTTTACCTCTTATTTCAGAAGGCCTAAAGGTATTCATCATTACAGTAAAGGAGAAGGGCAGTAAAGCCAGAGGAAAATAAATCAATTGGACTTGAGAACTATGACTGAGAACAAACTTCGTGTATGCTTACTGGCATATGAAATGTCCTGAAAACAAATAGATCCTAAAATTGAATGTTTTTTTTTTTTTTTAATGGAATAACATTGCCAAAATAATGGTGAGTTTATAGTAAATACATTTCTGACTCCCAGACTTACTCAAGCAGATATCAGGTCAGACCAGCACTTCTTGTCCCCAAAGAGGGCAGGCACTCCAACATTCACTTTCGATGTAAGCTGGGAAAATGAGGGACAAGGAACCCATAGAGGGAGAAATTACAGAGAACAATAGGCATGGATGTCGGGAGAGGAAGCAGAATCAAATCCACTGGGAACTCCGTTAATTTCCATAGCAACATTTCATTTTATGCAGAAATATATGCAAATTATACATGTGTATGCATGTCCAGATGTACACTCTCACACGTGGTTCTCTACCTATTCACTTTACTTACTGCGCATATGTGTGCATGCATGTGTGTGTTGGCGCTACTCTCCACCTTGTGTTTTGAGACAGTCTCTCACTGCTGTGGCACTCCCTGATTGGCCTGTAAGTCCCAGGGACCCACTTGTCTGTTTCCTTAGTGCTAGGATTTCAATCTCTGGTCTCCATTTCAAGTGTCTCAGTGTGAATTCTGGCAATGGTTACTATCACTTTACAAACTGAGCTATCACTCAAGCTTCTCTACCGATGCATTTTAAATTTAACAGCCTATAAAGAAAATCTCCATGAATTCTAATAAAATCTCCATGAATTCTAATGTTGCTAGTATTATAAGGATGTGTAACCCTCAATGGGTTTTAGAGATTGTGAGTGGGCACTTTAGATATACCCATGCTAATATCATGTATTCAGTATAGTAGTTGGTACTGGATCCAAACTAGAGATACAAGATTTGTTAAGTGAATGTGAGACCTTTACTGACTGATGGCTCTTTATACCTCTTTGGAATGTGGGGAAATAACCTGACCTTTCTCTCACTAATGAATATGAGGCAGTAAACTGACACATGCCTTCACTGATACAACAGAGGGCATATATTTTCTTTTCTGTGGCATTAAGCAGGTCCTGGTAGATGGTTGTTATATAAGCTACAATGCTGGAGCAGACATCATAGAATTTTGAAGGACTTAGGGATGATGAATGTATCCGCTCTGGTGCCAGTCATGTAGCGCAACCACCATACCCGAGTGCATGATACGGGTACAGACATATTTGCAGTGGATGGGCAGCCCAGAAAGCTCTGCAAGTTGATAAGTGAGAAAGTTAAGCATATGATATAGAAGCCTAAATCCACTAGAAGAGGGTGCGGCAAGCCTGAACCATTTCTGTTAACATTTACAGTGACTGCAAAATTGAATTTAGCACACATGGTAATTGACATACTGTGGTCGCATTTCACTTATTTACAAGACATAAAACTGAAATATGCACGAGAAACAAATAATACAAATAAGTAAGAAGCTGTAGTACTTCCAGAACTCTTGTAAATTCTGCTCTTTCTTGTTTGAAATATCAGTCATTCTTGTTCCTCTGCCAAACATATTAACACAAAGAGATGAGAGAGAGGAAAAAGAGAGAGCATGGGAGGAGAACTGAGTGAATGGCAGGGCTTTCTTGCTTTTAATTTTTCCTTCTCTATTTATTATGCTTTACTTTGCTGTTTTTACTTTGTCTTTTTGGGAGTGGCATGGAGGATTGCTCACTCTTCATATGTCCCCTCACGAACACACTCTTCTCTGCTTACCAGCTTAGGGGAGTAACTCCTCCTTGTCCTGACTCTCAAAGGTTTGAATGGTGCAAAACACTGGAAGAATATACCAAGGAGGGAAGAGACCTTCGCCTGTTGCAAACAAGCTTTATACTGCCCCGTGGCTGACTCAGTGACCCCTTTTTCCACATGGGTATGGGCTGTATTCCCTGCAGATCGCCCACATTGGTGGCTTCCACTTATCCAGCCCACGTCAACAGTTCCTCCTCACATACTTATCAATTAACTAGCAGTATCTTGTTTCTTCCTGCGCCCATGAAAGTAGGTTTTATACTTTTTATTTTATTTAGCCTGTTGTGGTCATCTAAGTTCCTATCTATATCATTGATTCATGATTAATAACTGCTTTATTTCATTAATGTTTGCCATATTCCAATTAATTCCTATTTCTATTATAAATTTTCCAAATATTTTGGTCCTGTGAAGGACTCTTGAGTGACATCTGATGGCTTTAAAAATTTTGTCTGACTTCATTGCTTTTCACTAGCTCATATATCTCATTTACATTTATTTAACTTTGATATCAACTGTGCTGTGAATGCTACCTTTCTAATAGTCACTTAACCTTAGCAGTGCTGTTTAGACCTTCACTTATCTCCCACAGATGAGGTACCATACTGTGTGAAAGGAGAAACGAAGCAAAATTTTGAGGGATTTTTATCTGGAGCTGAAGAAATCAGAGAAAATACACAAGCCCTGAAGATCAACATTTCTCATCAGAGCAAACAGCTTGGCCTTTAAATCCATATCCCTCCATTCCTCTCCAGCAGCAACAAAGCTCTAGGAAAAAGTTGGCAACAACTTTGGAAGGGAAAGCATTAGTAATCAAGATGCTAAGCCATTTTGTTCTTACCTAACCATTTTGTAATTCAATAATACAACTCCCCAAATTATAAGCTTGCAGTTTGTCCCCCTAGCCTTCTAGTGCATAGAGGTGTTGGACGTTGGGCTTGCATACTGTATATTCAGATGCTGAATGTTGTGCCCAGTTATCTGATTACAGTACCAGACAATGGCATAGTCAAGCATCTCTTGTCTCATGTTATGTACAAATTGTTCTCTATCATCTTTGATTGGTTAATAAGGAGCTAATCAACCTATAACTGGGCAGGAGAGGCAGAAAAAACTGGGCATTGTATCCCAGTGAAAGGGTTCCAGGTAGAGAGAGAGGAGCAGAAAGAGAATAAAGGTGTGGATAGACATTGTGGGGACACCAGGAGAATTCACCATGAGGATGCACGCGGAGCAGAGCAAGTCAGCTCAGGTGACAAGTGACGGGACATGTCTATGGGTAGTAACAGCCTAGTCGAGTTAAAATAGCTCAGAACCTGCCCAGCATTGTGCCAGCAGCTTGTTAATAAAAATACCAGGACATTGTGTCTTTTATTCAGGAGTGATAAGAGTTAAAGTGGGTATAGAAAACTTTGCAGTTATTCGGGAGCACAAAGGGTTGTAGCAACTCCTCCAAAATACTACTGTGTTTGGCACCTAATGTGTGGC
Source organism: Mus minutoides (assembly GCA_902729485.2). NCBI lineage: Eukaryota > Metazoa > Chordata > Mammalia > Rodentia > Muridae > Mus > Mus minutoides. Next base: position 217,840 of record LR750272.1, read on the forward strand.
TCAAACACACAGCCCTGAAATTAAGAGTCCCATGATCCACCAAATGAGCTCGCTGGGCTAGAAAAAATTGTCACCTTTAATTTCATCCTATATAGAGGTGGCACAGTTGTGTGGATGTAACTCAAGTCTCATTTCATTGACCAAAGCAACCAATATATTAAGTAAGGTACAGTGCATATTCAGAAGTAATCAAGCAACTGTAGCCAAAAAAAAAAAAAAAAAAAAAAAAAAAAAAAAAAAAAAAAAAAAAAAAAAAAAAAAAAAAAAAAAAAAAAAAAAAAAAAAAAAAAAAAAAAAAAAAAAAAAAAGAAAGAAAGAAAGAAAAAGAAAAAGAAAGAAACAAGAAAGTCACATGAAACTATAAAAACAACTGATGAAAGGAAAGAAAATGGTATGGAAACTGAAGGTCAAAAGGATGTGTAAAAGAATCATAGATTGAAGTCTGCATTTTTTTTGTTTGTTTTTCTTTTTTTTTTTTTTATGTTTTTTTCGAGACAGGGTTTCTCTGTATAGCCCTGGCTGTCCTGGAACTCACTCTGTAGACCAGGCTGGCCTCGAACTCAGAAATCCGCCTGCCTCTGCCTCCCAAGTGCTGGGATTAAAGGCGTGCGCCACCACACCTGGCAAATATCAGTGGTTTTAAATTATTTTTTCTGTCATAGAGGAAAGGGATGGTAGACCGAAGAAAATTTCACTTTGATTTCTGCTTTTGTGCTCAACAGCCAAATTAGAATATATTCAACATCCTCACTATGAATAAAATGATTCTGTCCACAAGTGACATATTTCACTTAAACTCCTTTTATTATTATCATTATAATTATGTTAATTTAATCAGTAACTTTGGGCAGTGAAGTTGGAGAAATTCAGTCTTTCGTTGTGCATAGAAATGGTAAGGAAACCAAAGTTAAACACTTGTACAGCGTACTAACATCACTGCTCTCCTGAGGTGTCTCTCTTTCTGTCCTGCCTTCACATGGCTACTAAGGACAATAAGAGGCTGGTAAGTGACAAGGACTTGAGTACACATGAAATGAAGAATAAAAGACTTTGAGTTGTAGTATTGATAGCAAATTCATTTATTGTAGAGGGTGATCTAAAATGCAGACCAATTCTTTTGTGGTACACTTCTAACAGAAAGAGTGAATTATTGAAGAAATCTTTTTTTCTATAAAGGAATATCAGAATCTTCAGATCTTAAGGGTTTTATTTAGCGTTCTGAGAAGAACCTTGCAGATTTTTTTTTTTTCTGACAGTTGATAGAAATAAAGGATACAGAAGCATGAAGACACGTATGCAGTGAGCCTACCCTGGGTTTCCTCCCTGGAGTCTGAGGGCTGTGCTTCTCTCTACGGTGATTTGAGGAGGAATGGATGAGAGACACTTCTCTTCCAGGAACCTACGTGCTGTGCTCAGATGTGAAGGGGAAAAGAGGCACTCTGCAGCTACAATGTGTCAAGAAATGTATTGTTCCTTTATTGGTATGGACGTTGTTTTGTTTTGTTTTTGTTTTAGTTAATTAATTAATTTTTTTACACTCCATATTTTACCCCCCAGCACATCCACCCTCCAACTGTTTCATATCCCATATGTCTTCCCCACCCTCCTGTCTCCACGTGGATGTCTCTAAACCCCACCTGACCCGACATTTAAACTCTCTGGGGCCTCCAGTCCCTTGAGAGTTAGGTGCATCATCTCTGAATGAACGCAGACCTGGTAGTCCTCTACTGTATGTGTGTTAGGGGCCTAATATGAGCTGGTGTATGCTGCCTGTTTGGTGGTTCAGTGTTTGAGAGATCTTGGGGGTCCAGATTAATTGAGACTGCTGGTCCTCCTACAGGGTTGCCCTTCTCCTCAGCTTCTTTCAGTCTTCCCTAATTCAATAACAGGGGTCAGCTGCTTCTGTCCATTGGTTGGGTGCAAATATCTGCATGTGACTCTTTCAGCTGCTTGTTGGGTCTTCTGTAGTGCACTCTTGTTAGGTCCCTTTCTGTGAGCGTTCCATAGCCTCAGTAATAGTGTCAGGCCTTGGGACCTCCCCTTGAGCTGGATCCCACCTTGAGCCTGTCGCTAGACCTTCTTTTCCTCAGGCTCCTCTCATTTCCATCCCTGCAATTCTTTCAGACAGGAACAGTTATGGGTCAGAGTTGTGACTGCGGGATGGCCCCCTATCCCTCATTTGATGCCCCGTCTTCCTGCTGGAAGTGCGCTCTATAAGTTCTCTCTCTCTACTGCCTGGAATTTCATATAAGGTCCCTCCCTCTGAGTCCTGAGAGTCTCTCATCTCCCAGGTCTCTGGTGCATTCTGGAGGGTCCCCCAAACCTCTATCTCCCGAGGGTGCCTGTTATCCCAAAAGCTGTTGCTTGCTGTATGTAGGATATGTTTCTGCAGCCAGGCTGCATTGTCTGGGCCTCAGTGGAGAAGACAGAGGCTTGGTATGCCAGGGGGGAGGGATAACCAGGGAGGCCCCCACTCTCTCAGAGGAGAAGAGGAAGAGGGTTGGGGGATGGGGAAAACTGTGGGATGGGCTGACCAGGAGGGGGCACTGAACAGGATGTAACGTGAATGAAAAAATTAATCAATCAATTAATTAATTAATTAAAAGATGAAGAGGAAAAATATAATTCTAAATCTAGATATGGATCTCTTGTCCCAGGTACTTGGGAGGCTGCTTCAGGAAGATCTTGAAACTGAGGTTAGTCTGAGCTGTTGAACAAAATTTTGTCTAAAAATAAGAACAAAAACAAAATAAGCCTCCTAAAACCTCTCCTCCATAACTCAGTAACTCATTAATATTTTAAAAATAAAAACAGATGTGCAATATAATGAAAGAACTGCTAAATATTTTGATCCAAAATTGCATTAAATAAGAGCAATGATTGACATAAAATACGATACTCTATAAATACACACCAAAGAAGAAGCCAAAACGGGGAGGGAGTTGATAATATAAATGTGGTGCTCTCTTCACATTTATTTAGAGATAAATTGACTTTCTGCTGTTGACAACCAGGGCTTTGCTCAGGCATCACCAAAGAAGCTTCCTCCTGAAGGACATGGAAACAAAGTCAGAGATCCACAACCAGACAAGATGCAGACTGAGAGACCTTGGACACTCAGCACAAAATGAGATGTTTCAATCAAATCCCTCTACAAAATGCCAAGGAAACCCTGTGGAAGAGGAGACATAAAGAGTTTAAGAACCAGAGGGGATGGGGAGGACACCAAGCAAACAAGGCCCTCTAAATCAGCACAAAGAAAGCTCATATGAACTCACAGAGACTAAGACAGCATGCACAGGGCCTGCAGGGGCTGCACCGGGTCCTTTACGTTATATATTATAGCATCCAGTTCAATGTTTTCATGGGATTTTTTTTCACTGTCATGAGAAATTCATACAAACACAGTTTATATACAATATTCAAGGTGTTAAAAAATAAGTTTCAAGATACATTAACAAATAACGGCTTATTTAACCTGTTCAATCTGAATGAATGGCTCTGCAGACATGAGTTTGGTTCTCTGCATTATCCATGGGGAGGTTGCAAATGCTACTCACTCTTAGCTCCACTTCATTCTATGCTTTCTTCTGATGTCCAGAGGCAGCGCACATAACCACCCATCTCTCTCTATCTACCACTTCATGTAATAAAAATCTAAAATAGTTTATGATTGGATAGAAATCACACTCTCAAAAAAACAAGTAGGAAAATTGCATTTGTTTACAAATATAGATTAAAACAACCACAGACTGTCTTGGGTGTTTTCTTTGAAATCAGGACTTACTAGGGATGTGCCGCTTTTTCAGACAAGTATTCCTTAGATATGATCAAGACGACCTCTTCTTCTGATGGCAACCAATGTATGTCACATTAAGATTGTAAATTTCTAGGTTAGTGCTCTGTCAGTCTATACTCACTCATATGTTAGGCAGCAGCCTATGGTGCTTTATTTTTATGTGTTTGCTTATTCTTCAAAGCCATTTTAAAAAGTAAGACATTAAAATATTTCTCTTTTTATAGCAAAATCTCAAAATGGTTTGATGGGAAAGTCCATTGTGAGAGAAAGGGGTGTGTTTTCTCTTTGATATGAGAACTGCTAGTTCCTTTATTACATAGAGAACAGAAGACAACACAAGAATTCCAAATATATTTTTTACAAGAGCACAAAGACTTGAGTCCAGTAGAGTGAGTAAAGTGATGTTGAAGGGGGTGGCATTTAAACCCAAATAAGAAAAGGAAAAACAGCGGGAAAAGGAAATGGCGTGGTTAGATATAAATAGTTCAGTGTTCTGGAAAATTGTGTGTGTGTGTGTGTGTGTGTGTGTGTGTGTGTGTGTGTGTGTGTGTGTGTGTGTTCATGAGAGTATATGTAACCACAGTAAGAGGTATCTAGTACAAAATGCAATGAACTTTCTAGATATAAAGATTTCTAGGGGTAGGGCTTGGAAAAGAGCATACTATAAAGAAATCACCCCTCTATCTGAAAGGTATTGTCTCCCCACTCCCATTCTATTGCACACACAAGAGAGACAATGGTGTGACATCCTTGAAAAGAGGCAGTTTTATTTTTTTAATTTAGAAGTTCTCAATAAAATTGTCATTTAAACTATGTTAAACACCCTTCCAGGTGTCGTCCATGTGTAATATGACTATTCTTTAAGTTTGAGGTACTGCAGAGGTTAATCAATGCACCCCAAGCAACAGGCAAAAGCAACTTATGATATTAGATTCTTAGGAAAATTTTAAGAGGAAGTATTGCCTTTTATGAGACCAGAAAATGTGGATATAGGGTAGGTCTGTCCAAATAAGATAGGCTCTTATAGGAATAACAGTAGGTCAAAAATTCAATTTTCTTCCTTTGGATCTTAGATGCCTCTCCACTTTACTTGTTCAATGTTTTCCTTCTATCTAGCATCTGGATTGAGTCTTGAATAAGTTACAACCTATAAAAAGAGTGTTGCATAAGTCCATCAGAATTAGAAGCAAAGGTCAAATAATTGTGTGGTTGCTTTGCAAAACTCAATTTCCCCGTGTAATGAGAAAGCTAATACATCATCAAAGCTTTTGTATGCTAACTGAGCTATGTGTAACCAAGAAAGTAGAAGACAGTGGGAGTAATTTTACCTGAGTGAGTTATTTCCCATCACCTCTATGAACTTCAAGCCTAGAAGTGCACACATTTCTGTTTAGCATCCTTTCTTCCTTGACCTTCTTAACACTTCTTGACCTTTAACCTCTGTGAATTGACTTCTTATATGATATATATCATCTGACTTCAATTACATTGATGTCATTCTCCTCTGCCAATTCTTTCAGAACCATTTGTCTTCTTGTATTTGCCTGTTGGTCGAAATTCAGCATTTGATAAATAGTGTTTGTCAAATGATTGTTGAATAAATACATTAGTGTTTAATTGATGAATAATTTAAATGAATTGATTCCTGTTTAGAAAACAAAAGGAAAATTAACACCTGTAGTATTAATTGAGCATCTATTTAGGAGCATACACTCCCTGACTTTGAACAATTTAATGCTTTTAGTATATTTATAGACTCATGAAACCTTCAACATCTATAGCACTTTTATTACACTTTAAAGAAAACCTATACTATTCAAAGCCCCTTTCCTTTCCTGAAGCCCTTTCTTCCATCCCTTCCTCTGCTCTGATCAACCAGAAATCTATGTTCTTATCTGTAGATTTGTCTATTTTAGATATTGTCATGTAACAAAATAACATAAGCATGCCATCATTTTTCAGTGAACGCGTTTTTCTTAGTATGGTATTTTCTAGGTTTATCCATTTATTAAGAGTCCATTCATTTTTATCTGCTGTATGGATATACCACACTATTTTGTATATACCATCACCAGATAAACTTTGTGTTGTGCCCAAATTTTGGATCATGAATAGCAAACCACATATAAGTATTCATTTCTTCTAATATTGGAAATGCTAGGTTATATAAGCCTTCCATTTTTTTTTCAATATTTGAGGTGCTGTCAAACTGTTTTATAAAACAGCTGCAATCTTTTCCGACCGACAACATCTGCAGGATCTCATTTCCTCACCTCCTCATCAACAGCTCTCCTTCCTACTTTTGTAGTGTCAGTTCTCCCAACAGAAACGAAGCATTGGTTTCAATTCCCTAAATGAGAAGATTAAATCCAGGTTGAGGAATTACTTTTTAAATACTTTTAAATTAATTAATCAATTAATTTTTAATCATTTGAGAGATTCTGGGCAGATGCTTTGCTGCTGAGATCAAACCACCTTTTGTAATTGTCAAGTGAATGAGAAAGAAATTATATATATATGATTATCATTTATATAGTTTATATGATTATGTTTATATATATGCTAGAAGATATATATTCCATAGATAGTGAATAGATATGCTAGAAGAAATTACAATCACAATTATTAACATTTACTTGGAAATCTCAGAAAGACTCAAAAAATTAATTGTCTATGTATAAAATGAATAAACAGAAAATAACAGCTCACATAGATACAAATAATAGCCAGATAGAAGATATAGTAGAAAAACATGCTATTTATAGCAACAATGGGAAAATATAAAATAGCTATAAAATCCACACATAATTTTAGCGGTAAAGTTATGTTTTATCAATATAGTCTAAAAATCACAGTAAGTGGTACAATAAAAAAAAATAAGTATTTTTTTAGATTTGCAAATTCAAAAGCATGGTGATATTAATTTTATTTAAACTACTTTGCAAATACCTTGATCCCAAATGAATACCCACAATTAGTGAGAATAAGATGAAGAAGGAAACAAAGTTTTGGGGAAAAGTATTGAACATATCTTCAAAGACCAGGAGAGCAGATTCTTAGATTCAAAGATGTTCAAACTTACTCATGTGAGAGAAATGAAAGCTAAAATTAAGACATAAGTTTTGTCACTTTGATGGGCAAAGAGCCAGAGTTTATGTTAGCCATAGAGTGGGAAAACAGGCATATCTAAATATAGGAGTGAGTGAAAACTCGCTCAAGATGTATGAAGGACACATTGGGAAAACTTATCAAAGTTTAAAGTGCATATATCCACACCCTTTCATCCAGTAAATTCACACTTCACTTTTATATGTTGACATATAAATTCATTTCTATATTAATTTAACCCTTTTTTTCTACTAGTTTTTCTATTACATCATCCAAAAGTTGATTTTTACATAAGGAAGAGTGCTTTATAAAATTATTTATGTGAGAGATTCCAACTTATCTTGTTATTTGTAACTGCAAACTATTGGATTTGGCAATATGTTATAGTGAAAATTAATGGGAAATGTTCATTTGGGACCATGAAATGAAGTAATTCTTCTTATGTTCCAAGATAATTTTATTGGAAAGAAAAACAGGAAGAGCAAAATGTCAGAGGCACTACTGAGGAACATAGGATATCTGTGGGAAGTAATCAGTTTTGAGTAGAAACAGCTTCTGGCTTGTGGCACAGTTCTGTATGTTTTGGGCCATTGGCTAGCTAGTGTGTAGGATTCTTTTGTTGACTATGGCTGAGTATCTGTCTTCTTACAGAAGCAGTCAGGGAATAGGAGATGAAGGAAGTTCTAAGGATGCAGACTGCCCATCTTCTGGCTCCAAGCATTGCACCACCATGGAGGATGCTCTACATCTTTGACAATAGGATGGTCTCCCTGCCTTATTGTCATAAACAACACAAGGAAAAAATTGAATGTGTTGAATTCACGAGAATTCAATGAGTTAATGCACTCAAGTGCCCAAACCAAGTTAGCATTCACATATATGTTTATTTGCTCTATCTTCCTCAAAAGTAAAGCTGAGCAGATGGACAGAGTGGTAGATATGAGGACAATTTGCTGTGAATCTCTGAAATCGATAAAAATGTCACTATAAGAGCATGTTAGAAAGCATACTCCTTAAAATGCTGAATAGTCACAATGTGAACTTTTAGAGATATCAAATGATATACACACATGTGTATATATATTCATACAGGATATTTATTTAGATATGTATGTCTGCAAATGCAAGTGCATATGCATTTCTCTGTGTATGTGAACAAACACTTGGTATAGATACATATATATATATATATATATATATATATATATATATATATATATATAAAATCACAATATATTCATGTATATTAATATATACATACACATTAATATATCCTATCCTCCTGTGGATGTGTGGATGTGAACAGCAAATTATCACCTTTTTAGAAAGAGCTGTTGGAATTATCTGCCTTCATGTCTGGAGAGACCAGCATTCACTACGAAGACACCATATCACCTGTGTGAAACATTTGTTACAGACAAGTCCCTGTGTATGATTTTGAGTAGAAATGTTCAGAGAATGCTAAAGAAGGAAACAAAAGAGTAAAATGGATTCTTTCTTAATAAAGCTTATTTGCAGCTATTTCTCTTGTTTCCATCTTTTAATTAATTATTTTCTTTATGTATGGCTAGCACATTATTGTGTGCAAGTACCAAGTCTCACCATTTTCCTAGCCTCCTTCTTATGTCTTTCCTGAAACAGTTCAGAATCCTTTCTTAGGAGCACTCAACCAATCTGATGATGCTCAACACTAGGTTAGAATTTATTGGTCCAACCCTTTGGTGATTTGTTTTGCTTTTGAGAGGTACAGGTCGATGATAGCTTCATAATGCATATAAAATATAGCTATGTAAAAGGTATATATCTAAGTTTAGAGCAACAAGATATTTTTATCCTAGGACAAAACTAATTCAATCTTCTTTAGGTGTTTATTTACTGATTTATCTTCCCTACTCCCATTTTTTTTCTGTTCTGCCTCATCCCTTTCTTGCTCTCCCCATCCTTTCTCTTCCTCAGCTAAGCTCCCCTCCCTCTGGTATTTTTTTGCAATTGTTTTCTAAGTTGGAATAGGCCTCTCTCCTGCTACAGCTGCGACTCTGTCCCCTGCTGCACTAAATTGACACTTGTGCAAGCGATGGCTCTCCTCAGTCACTCTGAAGCTGCTGCCTCCAGAAGTGTCGATTTAGTGCAGCGGGAGATGAGGTGCCAGCTGCAGAAGTAGGCCACGGAAAAACTCCACAAAGAGTTCTGCTTTCCCTGGTTGTATGTGATGTTTCCTGGGAGGATGAGGAAGATGGGGCTGCCAGGGTCCGAGATTAAAATGTAGAACAACAATCAAGATCCAGTCAGGAAGAGCAGCGAATTAAAATAATCTCTCCTTGGTAGCTCAGAGGTTTGCAGAGGAGGGAGGGGAATTCTGAATTGGGGTTAATTTCCTTTCAATCAGTCTCAAAACACTGTCAGTGCTGAAAAGGAACATTTAAAAATTTCTTTCCTTGGGGGACATGTGCTTATGGGTTATGGTGACTGAAGCCTTCCCCAGATTGTGCTCATATCCTACTGATCTGGGCTAAAACTTGAAGTCTGCAATGTGGAAGGCTTGGCAAGTCTTGCCTTTCATTTCCTGTTGACATAAACACCTACTCTGCTTAATTAAAAGTCCTTGGTGAGTGCTAACCCCACAGGCTGTCAGAAACAGATTTCCACACCTAGAGTATGAGAGTGTCCTTTTAAGTCGACATGCGCTAAAAAACGGAGATCCGGGGCTTGTTATCTGAGGTGGCCTGTTTCCATTCCCCTCTGTGGGTTCTGTTAATTTTCTATATTAACTGTGAGCATCGACTGTGCTCCGCGGTGCCCACTGACAGGCTGGAAGAGCTGAATTACAATATCCTGTGTGCAATCCAGTTTTTATTGCCTACCTTGGGTCTTTTGAAATAAGCATTTTTGATAAAGGCCTGATTCAAAAGTGACACCGTGGAAGCAAAAAAGGAAAGGGGAGGGAGCACGTGGTACTGATGTTGGATCCTGACCATTGCATTCATTATCCACTCTTGGAGGGGAACGGCTATGATAATTTGCTTTTCATATGCAAGGTAGAATGGAAGTTCTTTTGTGTCAAAGAGTTCTGATATAGCTCCCTTAGAAAAACTCTAGTATCTAGGTCACTTGGCTTTCTTAAACCTGAAATAAATGAGATCTTTGGTAGTGTGGTGTTGTGACTGCAGGACACAGATTAAAGGAGAAAAGCTGTGGCTAAGACAATCAGGAATGGAGAACTTTGAATGTTGACATATTTCTTTTCTTCTTATATAAAAGACAAGATGTGTGGTTCCCTCAAGGTGCTTTGTATTCTCTGTGACACCTCTGTTTGCTAAATATATTTGAAAACATATTTAGGCACACTTGGGTTAAGTGTCTATTTAAATGTGCTTAAATAGACATGGTAAGTGTCTGGATGTGCACTGAGAAATACTCTTTACTAGGCACTAATATGGAAAATGAAAGAGTGGAGACAGACCTGGCCATCAATTTAGGGAGCTATAAGTGTGTGATCACTGAAGGTTAGGGCTTATTAAGAGCTGCTTCTTGGAACAGGTAGATTAAGAGCATGCCTTGGTTGGGCACACAGAAGCACAGAATGCTGAACTCTGCAGAAAGCAATAACCATAGGCAGAAGGAACTCTCAAAAAACAAATGGAAGCAAATGCGCAAAGGGTCTGACTTTCTAGGTGTAGAGAGAGACAGGAGCACCGGAGACAGAGTACTTGGAGAGCAGGAAGGACCTTACCCAAGCTCAATGCTTAAAGCAAGGCTAGGCAAGGGATTTGATTTACTTTACAAGGGGATGTAGATGAAAATGGAAGGAAATAACTGAGGAGCATTGCCTTCCTCTCTTACATCTGCACAGTCCTACAGTTTCCCTGGTATGTCCAGCCTTGATTCTTTTAATTTTACCCTAAATTGATAACATTTATCATGGATCTCAGGACAGTCCCCAGGATTCCTGTCAACTTTTGAACCTTACTTACAATTTTGAATGTAGACTTTACTCTGGATTTCTTTCAGGGAAGAGATTATGTCCTTCAAATGCTCAGAGTGGTTTAAAATTCCTAAGTTTAATGATTGTGTCTAATAAGTGTTTCCTGCATCTTGCTGAGTCCAGCAAGTTAGAAAATCCTCTTCCCGGGGATCCATCCCATATACAACCAACAAACCCAGACACTATCGCATATGCCAGAAAGATTTGGCTGACAGGACCCTGACATAGCTCTCTCTTGTGAGGCTATGCCAGTGCCTGGCAAATACAGAAGTGGATGCTCACAGTCATCTAGGATGGAACACAGGGCCACCAATGGAGGAGCTAGAGAAAGTACCCAAGGAGCTAAAGGGGTCTGCAACCCTATAGAAGGAACAACAATATGAACTGACCAGTACCTCCCCCCCCCTCCCCGTGCCCGCCCCGAGCTGTGTCTCTAGTGGCATATGTAGCAGAGGATGGCTTAGTCAGCCATCAATGGAAGAAGAGGCCCTTGGTCTTTCAAAGATCATATGCCCCAGTACAGGGGAATGCCAGGGCCAGGAAGCAGGAGTGGGTGAGTTAAGGAGCAGGGCGGGAGGAGGGTATAAGGGGCTTTGGGGATAGCATTTGAAATGTAAATGAAGAAAATATCTAATATAAAAAGAAAATCCTCTTCATCTTCATCTCCACTATGTGAACACCTTTGTAGAGTTTTCTTCTTTCCTTCTCTCTCTTCTTTCTATTTCCCTCTCCCTTCCTCCCTCCCTCTGCCTCTCTATCCTTTTCCTCTGCTTCCTTTACTCTCTCTTCTTTTCCCTCCCTCCCTCCCTCCCTCCCTCCCTCCCTCCCTTTCTTTTTTCCTTCCTTCCTTCCCTTCTTCCTTCCTTCCTTCCTTCCTTCCTTCCTTCCTTCCTTCCTTCCTTCCTTCCTTCCTTTCTTGTTCCCTCTTAATCTACTCTCATCTTCATTGTTACTGTTGCTGTTACTTTCAGCAGTACTGAGGATTAAACCAGAGCTTTGTTGCATACTAGGCAAGCTCACCATTATTGAACTCTGTTACCAGTCCTCATATTTGTTGTTAACCTTACATCAAATTTCCACCTTTTCTCAATGTTCTTAATTTTAAAAATATATTATCCAAGCAATTGTCAAGAGAATTCCTCCCTTAACACCTCCTCTTCTCCCTTCTTCTGAACATTCCTCCTCTTTTCCTTACTGCTTTTCTTCTAATGGTCTTCCCTCCCTCCCTCCCTCCCTCCCTCCCTCCCTCCTTCCTTTCGTTTTGTCTTCACAGTCCTTGAACCTTTAAAGAAACAGGACAACATCCCCAAGAAGGCAATAATGTTGAAGTTTGGTCTCTTGCTATGTATTGTAAAACTAAATACTGGTTCCCAAGGCCTGGTTGCCCCAGTGATGAGAGAATCTGCTTATAACCTTGATCCCCAAGTTCTCCTGATTGGTGAATAAAGATGCTTACAGTCAATGGGTGGGAAGAAGAGACAAAGGCAGAGTTTTTCCAGTTCCTGGGCTTGCTGTCTGAGAGATAATGAGGAAAGAAAGGAGAAGATGGAGAGGGGAGAAATGCCATAAGTTTGGTGAGTTATGAAAACATGGCAACAAGGGCTGGCCAACTGGAGCTAAGAACTGCCCAGATGGGAACTGGGTGAGGTGGCGCACGCCTTTAATCCCAGCACTCGGGAGGCAGAGGCAGGCGGATTTCTGAGTTCCAGGCTAGCTTTGCTCTACAGAGTGAGTTCCAGGACAGCCAGGGCTAGACAGAGAAACCCTGTCTTGAAAAACAAAACAAAACAAAACAAAACAAAACAAAACAAAACAAAACAAAACAAACAAAAAACTGCCCAGATGCAATATGGCAAGTTGTAATTTGGGGTTATTGATGTGAAAATCTGTTCTAATAGTTTAGAGGGTAGATAACTGCCCAGCTCTAATGCTGATGAAGGATTGTTATAAATATAAATGTTGTGTGTCTTTTATCTGAGATCTGAATACTGGGTTAGAAAATGCAATTTGAGATTAAATATTTTTTATAACAAAATAAAAATAACCCAAACCTTCAACATCCGGAATTAACCACTGCTAATAATTTTCAGATTTGCTTCATTTTCTATGCTTTACTTTCTACTCAATGTGTGTGTGTGTGTGTGTGTGTGTGTGTGTGTGTGTGTGTGTGTATACACTCCAGTAGTCTACCTCAAGTGCTTTCTTTGATCAGTCTCTATTTTTTGAGGCAGTTACTCAAGTGAACTCAGACCTCCTTGATTTGGCTTGGTTGGGCAATATGAAGCACGGATCCTAGCTCAGGTCCTCGTGCTTGAAATTTATGACTGAGCCAGCTTCCTGGTTCTCCTTTAGTCTCTTTAGTAAGACATAGCCTAGCATGTCTTTTGCTCACTTACCTGCTCTACAGTGTTGGTAGAGCACTGACTGCCACCATCTTTATTACAGCATTATTTTCTTTTATAGTTTCATTTTGATAAAGCTCCTCATTAACACATTAACTGTTAGCTGATGATATGTATATTTTCAGATGTTTGAATATTTGGCTTTTGTGTTATTGATTCAATTTAGAATAGTATGTGTATACACTGTTATATATATTTTAAGGCCTTGTAATCATATTGTCAAAAGAATAATTAAATAATTATCTAGACATTCAAAAATTAATTATGAGACATAAAGCAGATGTAACTAGGAAATATATCACATGAGACCTGAGTTTGAGTAATCACAGTGATGATAATGGGGAAGGTGAAGATGAATATTTATTAACTTGAAGAAAAAAAAAAAAGAAAGGGAGAGACAAATTTAATCTTTATTCCCCAAATGGTAGTTGGCAGGTAGAATGCTTGAGAAATAATGATGAATTAGGACTAAAATATAAAGAACATTAAATATATTAAAGGTTAAACAATAACATGTATTTATCAGATTGACTACAAATTACTGCACTGGGTTTTAAATAATCATCAGAGTTTACACATGCAGATAGTATTTATTCATACTGTGGTGTTGTAATTTGCCTTCTGGGTGTTTTGTGCTCCTATTCAGTTAAGGTCTTTAATGCCTGGAGTAGTGTCTAAAGGTGATGTCTTCTCATCCTTCTTAGAGTGGTTATGCCATGGCATTAGACAACCATTTAAGCAAAGCTCAGCAGAATTGGGGGATATTTGAGAAACTTTCTCTAAAACTTAAATGCTTCCAAAACTGGTTTTTCTGTAGCAAAACAATTTTATTTTTTGAGAGTGCATTCGTTTGTGGAGGTAACAATCAGAAGTTGACTGCATCCCAGTCTTTAGAAACCATACAGGTCACCCTTTACAATAGCACACAGGAACCAAATAGAAGCTATTAATTAGCGAGCATGCTTAGGTAAGTTCTAAGTTTCAATATTATTGTGTGGCTAGGAATTGAGGATGATGAACAAGAACCATACACTAAACAATATTGTAGTGTGCATCTAACAGCCAAATAATTTGGGTAAAAAAACCAATTATTCCTTTTCAATCAATTTCATATTTCTTTCAGATACTTTTTTTTCCCCAGACACTAGGGAATTTGAGACAAAACTGTAAATCACTATCAATCTGATGTTAACATAGGAGCCTACAGTATACTGAGCACTGGTAGCATATGCCTTTAATCCCAGCACTTGGAAAGCAGAGGCAGGTGGATCTCTGAGTTCAAAGCTGGCCTGGTGTTCTGAGCAAGTTCCAGGACACCCAAAGCTACATGGAGAAACCTTGTCTTGAAAACAACAAACAAATCAGACAAACAGACACACAAACAATGAACCTGCTGTGTAGAAATTCCAGTTTTATATTGTTAAGCATCTGTTAAGCATAAGCAAAAGTTTTATGTTCTTAAGACAACACTTGGACGATTTGCACTGCCATGCTTTCTTTTGTTTGATTTTTGTACACAAACTCAGATATTCTGGGTTTTTCTCTATCTGGTTAGCCATTGGGCTGTCACTTTCTATACATAGGGAGAGATCTAGATAAACAACACACAGTGAAAAAGTCATCTAGAATGCTAGATTAAGAAACAAGGATCCAGGTACAGTCTCCAGGTGATACTTCATAGAAAAAAGTCTCACTAAACAAAGCGTTAATTATCATAACCTGTAACATCCAGAAAAAAAAAAAACAAACCTCCAACTGTAAACACTTCCTCCAAAGACATGTCTCAGTAAGGTCAGAAGATCCAAGAGTCTGTAATAGAGCTTGGTTGCCCTCCAAATCTCTGGTGAAAATCATTACTATCTCGAGATACTCTTACTGCATCCTAAGGCTGTTATCACCAAATCCTGTTAGGATTAGGGTTACCATTTGTCTACAGATTGGACAACTGATTGCACTGAGCCATGACAATATCACCAGTAGGCACTAATACAGGAACAAGAAAGATGGTCCTTCTTAAAAGAAGGAGGAGATTTGGTGTAAACGGATTGGTGAAGTGGAAATTTCTGGTTTCCTTGGAAACTCAGTTATGTCACACGATGTTCTCCTGGAAGCTGTCTTGTGAGAAGGTGTTTTGCTGAAGCAGACACTTGTGAGGATGTTTTGCTGAATCAAACACATGAGAAGGCATGTGATGTTTTGCTGGAGTAGATGTTTGAGAAGGCACGTGATATTTGGAAAGAGTATAAATGGAACTCCATAAACAAGGAGAGGATGCTCTTTCGTTGAGATGCCACACAGTGCCTCGCTGGTCTTCCGAGCTTGCAATTCTTGGCTGTTTTTGCCTCTTCTCTGGTCTTTGCTTGTCATCTCTGGCCTTCACTTCATAGAGAGAGGTATGTCGAGGAACTTCTTGTATACCAGATGGTTCTTACTGCTTCTGCTGACTCATGCTGAATTGGAGCTTTGTCATTTCTGCTGGATTGATCTGCTGCTGCTGATTTGTGTTTTGTGTTTGCTATTGGTCTGGATTGCTAGTATTCTGACAATAAACTGTGGAATCACCCCAAAGAGCTAAATAGGTCTACAATCCCCTTGTCTTATTAACCTTCTTTCTTCCCTACCTTTAAGGCAGTAGGGTAGAAAGGAGGTTGCAGTATTTAAGAACCCTAAATAAAGTAGGTTTAGAGAAAAATCTAAGCCTACAGACTAAGCATTTCAATTGAGGACTTCTGTGGAGCAAGAACAGAGTTATCTGTTCCATCTAAAGTTCTTCTGGAAGCGGTCCGAATGGCTCATGGTTTTCTGGCTGAATACTTTGCTATACATTTCCGAAATGAATATTTAGGAGGGTTGCATTCAAACTGAAGCTGACCATCACAGTCACATCCCCCTCCTATAAGAGAGCCACTCAGCATCAAACCTTAAACCCCACTGTGATGTGTGATTATTATTACAGGTCTTTTCTGGAGGACTGTGGGTTAGTTCAGTTGGTAGCATACTTGCTGACCACACATGAAGTTCTAGATTTGACAGCAGCATTTTATAAGCTGAGTGTGGTGGTGCCTGCAGTGCTAGAACCTAGGAGGTCTAATCAGGAGCTGAAGGTTCAAAGGCAGAGTGGGCTACATGGTGAGTTCCAGGCCAGCCTGGAGTATATAGTGAGATCTTATCTCTGTGTCTTTTTCTTAAACTTGCAAGGAAGGGAGTCAGAGTGGGACATAAATTTTCCTACAGTTGTCCACAAGCTTTTCTAAAGAGTGTTCTACAAAGAGGCATATTTATTTTAATAATAAAAAAATCCAAGTGGCTCAGAGTTAATGTGCATAGATTCGCATGGTCTTTGTTTAAGGGATATTCACTTAAGCATGAGCATGGACTTGCTGTCATTCTTTTATTAAACTTTAAGTACTTTATTCCAAAAGGTGTCAACCATTTGAAAATTTGAAAAACATCATATTGACTGTCTTGTAAGTTTCTATCTCTACCTCTGAGTGATGAATGATATTGAGACTTGTTCATCACATACCTCTTAATTTAAATATCCACCTAGTCATCTATAAGTCAACTGCATTTTGGACATATTTCCCAGTTAATGTCACATATCAGTCCTACTAAAGGCTTCAATTTGCATATTATTAGTCCAAAGTTCAAAGAACATACACTGGCTAGGCTGAGGTCACTGGCACATAGGTAGCAGATATGCACCTCAGTCTCCATGACTTCCTTGTCTGGTCTTAGTGGGAGAAGATTTGCCTAATCCTGCAGAGACTTCATGCACCAGGGTGGGAGGATACGCAAGGGGCCCACCCCCTCAGAAGATAAGGGGAGAGGGTGAGAGACTCTGTGATAGGGGGACCAGAAGGTATGACAGCATTTGGGAAATTAATTAATTAATTAATTAATTAAAAATTGTATGGAATTAAAACAATTTCTCTGTATATAATCTACATAAAATGAAGTACACAATAATGTATTTCCAATCAGGTTACAGAGCTCTCTTAACTCTATTAATGCACATAAACTAACTCCCTCTCTATAGTTTTAACATGACCCTAGAATGTTCCAGATATTCTGTGCTCTAATGTCATTCCTCTTTTCAGAGACACTTCAGATACATTTTCCCACCACAGAGTTTTGTTGA
Organism: Mus minutoides; assembly: GCA_902729485.2. NCBI lineage: Eukaryota > Metazoa > Chordata > Mammalia > Rodentia > Muridae > Mus > Mus minutoides. Next base: position 235,272 of record LR750272.1, read on the forward strand.
AAGAAGACCATATGGTTTGTCATTTTTGTGTAGTTCATTTTACTGGCCATGTAATAATATGGACATTCGTGTTATTAGTCTTGTGCACAGCCATTTTTTTTTTTTTTTTTTTGAGACAGGGTTTCTCTGTATAGCCCTGGCTGTCCTGGAACTCACTTTGTAGACTAGGATAGCCTTGGACTCAGAAATCCTCCTGCCTCTGCCTCCCGAGTGCTGGGATTATAGGTGTGTGCCACCACGCCCAGGATGCCATTTTCCTTTTAAATTGACAAATATCCAAGATGCAGTCTGTTCCATTCTATAAATGTATTAGTTTCTTTATCTTTTTGCCTGAGAATGGACATGTGTGCCATTTCTAGATTGCTCTACTGTGAAATATGAAAAATGTCTGTCTCTTGTATAAATAGAAGTGGAATTGATGAGTAATTGCATAGCTGCATGTTGTACTTTATAACAACCACATCATTTTGTACCTGTCTCAGTTTCTACCAATGTATGAGCTCTACTTACTCACAGTTTAATGCCAACTCTGTTGGATGGGCCTGTAGTGGTTTCTCATTATAGGTTTACTTTGTGTTTCCTTTGTATTGTTGGGTATACCTTAGTGCATTGACTGCCCATTCACATACAGCTGATTCCTAGTGCAGTATGAACTTGTGGATATTGCATCATTGCTACTCAGGAAAGAATTTGGTTTCTATGAGCCTCTGTTTACAATACTTTTTAAAGTCAATGAATATGTAACTGATTTCTTATATATTACTGATTCTTTTATATTTAAGTTATCAACAGCAGCATTATAACTCATGCCTAAAGATGGTTGGTTGAATTTACCCATTGCTTTTACTAGGCACAATGATCTCTCTCTCTCTCTCTCTCTCTCTCTCTCTCTGTCTCTCTCTCTCTTTCTCTCTCTTTCTCTCTCTCACACACACACACACAAACACACATAGACACACACATACACATAATTAAAATATTCTGCTTTTTCTAGTTGCAGGTAATAATAGTCTATAAATATTAATTTAGTCTTAATAATTGTTTATAGATTGTTTATATTTATTAAAAATTGTTTAACTATTTAAACTGCCAAGAGAATGGTGTTGCAATCCCAAATTATGATATTTGTATTGCTTTCCTGATTTCATTTTTAAATTCCTCCACTTTTCATCAGTATATTGTGATTTTAAGTTATTCTTCCAGCTGAACTAGCCCACTAATTAGTTTGAAATTATTATTTTTATTATATAGTTTCATATTCTTTATCTTTGTCTCTTTTATCTCATATTAGTATCCAGCTACTCTAGTTATTTTGTTAATTCTGTGAGTTTTCTACCATTTTCTAACTATAGCATTTCCACTGACCTGAGTCTTCATAATTTAAGTACAGAGTTAGGTTTTATATTTTCTCTATCATTCATTTTTAAATATTGGCATTTCATATTTAATTTTTATTCCATCAATATTGTTTCTAATTATTTAGAGTATTATTATACATCTATGTATAAATATACATATGTATATATTAATTCTTTATAGTTTGGCTCATTATATTCATGCATTCTTCCTTTGGAATATTTGACTTTCCTTAAAATCTGTCTTTAATATATATTCACTTTTTGCACTCTCAATATATTTAGTGTCATTATATTTATAGTAATTTTTGTTCTTCAGATTAATTTATCATTCCAGTTCTTTATGCTGTGTTTATTATTTATAGTATGTTTAGATAAATTATAAGCCACAATACAACTCAATGGAATGTTTGTTGTAATTGATCACATACATTTTACAGAACTGGAGGAAAAACAGTTTACTTGGAGACATTTAAGCTTTCAATTGCTGTATTTTTTTTCTTCCTCTTGGAGTTGATTTTTTTAATCTGGTATCATTTCCTTTCAATCTAAACAAATTCCTTTAGCATTTCTCTTCATTTATGCATGCTGGAATCAGATTCTTACAGTTTTTGAAATATTAAATTTCTTATGCTACATTCATTATTGAAGACTATTTCTTAAGTATAGGATTGAGCTGACAGTTTTTTTTTTCAGCACTCTGAGCATGTTACAAGGCCACCCTCAGTCTTCCATAGTTCAGGATAAGGCGGGGGGGGGGGGGGTGGAAAGTTGAATCACTGCTCACTCTGTGTAAAATGCCATTTTACTTTTACCACTTTTAAGAATTTTCCCTTTGATTTCCAGTAGCATAAATGTGTTGTGCCTAACTGTGGATTTATACATATTTATCCTCTCCGATGTTTGCTGAGCTCCTCAGATCTGTAAATTTATGTCTTTCAGCAATATGTTTCCATCCCATCTGTCTCTCCTCTTTTGGTACTTCAATTACACATAAATTAGAAGTTCTGAAGCCACCCTATAGGGCTTGAGGGTCTGCTCAGCCTTTCCTCTGTTCTCACATTGGATGCTCGCGATGCTCTGCCCTTGAGATTTTCTGCTGTTTCTCTGGTGGCACTGGGCTTCTGTAAAGCTCAGTCACTGGGTTTAAAATTTTTCATATTTAATAGTGTGTAGTTCTAGAAGTGCTGTTTGGTCACCGTTTTCCTTTCTGTATTTTGACTGGTCAAGCCTATTGTCCAATCATTGCAATCATCTTTTTATTTCCTTAGATGAACACAGTTCCACTAGCTCTGTCACAATCCTTACTTCTTAATTGCAGCATCTGAATCGTCTTGGGGTTACATTTGGTTAATTGTCCTTTGTCTGAAAAATGAGGCACATTTTCCTAGTTGTTCATAAGTTGAGTAGCTTTGGCTAGCTTCCTGAACCTTGTAATTTTTTTTCCTGTGAAGATCTAATATTCTATTATTTTTCTCTGTAGAGTGTAGTTGCTTCTATTTTAGTAAGGAATTAGCATTGCAGACTCAGTTTAAAGTTTTATTTTAGAATATTCAGTTCAGAAAACCATTGTAATTGTTATCTTGAGTTGGACTGCCTTGGTGATCCCCCAGAAATGGTACTGAGTGATACGTGAATGTACAAATCATACAAATTGCATACATATGTATTACACATATTTCACATCATACATATTTTATACACATCCCACACACACACTCACATACACACTATATCACATACTACACAGAGCTAATAATACTTGGAGCTGAATAAATGCCTAATATTTAATCTGTAAAAAGGATATTTTGACTTTCTGAATAACTCTCTGTGAAATTTTCTTGTTAATATGACATGTTTTAATACCTTCATTAAAGCAACACAATATACTGCAATTATGGCATCTAATTCTCTTCTTGAGACTTTATTTCTTTTCTGCCATTAAATATTCAAAGTCCAGTTTTTCATTACTACTGATAGTAGAGAGACTGGTCTACCTAGGAGCTCTACCCATCTGTTCCTTACATACATTATTGAACGAGAGGCAACTGGAAGGTAGGTGAACCCTTGCCAGCTGCAAGCAACATTCTCAGGAGCTTTGGTGTGTTCTATAAATTTCTGAGGGTTCGCTGCCAGTTTTTGACAGTAGGGAATTTTAGGCGTGGGATATTTGTGTTAAAAGTTTGCATCGAAATTCACTACCCTTTCATTAGCGTCAGTTTGTAATCTTTTGGATGGAGTTTCCTGATTACCTGGGTTTTTTTTAAACCCTGTAGATTTTTTATTTTTATTCAGCCTTTCTTTTTTACTTGTTTTTTTTTTCCAAGAAACAAATAAGCCACTTTACCTGGGGTTGGGACAATGGGGTCCAGAGGAGCACCCTTTGCATGTATTTGCGGAGCCCACAGGAATCAGTTTGACTATTTACAGATTATAACAGTTGGTAGTTGAATGTTTTCTTTTCATTCCCAGTTGGTGCAATATGTTCACAGCTGATGCTAATGGCTGGCCCATTTGATTTCACATATGGTCCACTATTTGGGGCCCTCCAAGGCTTTCTTTTGTAGTTAAGTCTTCTCTAACACTATCATATATTTAGTTTTTCCTTTGTCTGCTGGTCAAATGAAGAAAGGAAAAAAAAATCCCTCTGTACCTTGGCAGCTGTAGAAGAAATCAGCAACTCAGTTGATAAAGATTCAAAGAACTGGGTCAAAATGTCCCAGGAAGAAGATTTTTGTTAAACACTGCAAACAAACAAAGTGCTCCTGTGCGTTGCGTGAGGCTGAGAGCACACAGAGTGTTCTCCGCTGTTCCTCTGCCACTTTGGAGCTCGGCTTAAGCAGGCCCTAAGTGGTTTCAGCACGGCTGCATGTCAGAGAGACCATGTTGTCCTATGAGTCCATTTACATTGAAAAACATCGTGCCACAAGTACTTCAGAAAACATTTCCTTTTGGGCAGTTTTCACAATTTAATTTCTCTGCTGCTAAAATTTGCCAAAAGAGACAGCCTTGAAAGTGAGCTGGAGTCTCTTTTTCTGAGACTTATTCCGCACAGCATTTTAGACAAGACGAGGAAGAACTACGAAATTAACAATATTGAAAATCCAAATGCAAGCACCCACCGGCAGCCATTATAATGCAAAGCATGGTCAGTGTTTATTCTGACTGTAGACTAACTGATAAAGACACAATCTTATAACAAGATTATTTTCAAGACTATTGTATTACCCTGAGAGGGCTAAAATACTCATTCATTCCTAGTCGAAGATTGCAATAGCTCTAATTCCATGCAAAGTGGGCATTGCATGATAATTGAACGGGCTGGGATGTTAACTGTCCTCCACTTCACCTCTAGATGTTTAACAGCTTATCTTTTCCATCAGCAAACACTAATGCATTTATTTATGCCTTACTGTTGAGATAATTTTGTAATTTATTTATAATAAGGAGGAACAATGTATACAGAAAAATATTTAAATGGTTCCAGTTTTGTATATTAACACCAATTGAAGATGGCAATATTCACTGATGGTACTTTATAAAGGGAGACACTCTTGATATACCTGGGCATAATTGGAAATGCTGAACTATAGGTAATAAACTGAAGGCGTGTGGCAGTATAGCCGAATGGATACTGCTTTATTAGTTTTCTGAGATACTTTTAAAATATCTATCTATCTATCTATCTATCTATCTATCTATCTATCTATCTATCTATATCTATTTTGTATGTGTCAGTCAGGTTTTCTTTGTGTGTGGGGGGGGGGTATGTGTGTATTTCATGTCATAGCATGCTTGTAAAGGGACAACTTGTGGGTATTGGTTCTCTGCTTCCACCAGACCTGTCCTTTAGTTTGCCAGGCTGAGTGGTAGGCACCTTGACTTGCCAAGCTTTCTTGCTAGCTTGTTATGCTAGTTTGTATTTGGATCAACTTGTTTCTCAAACCACATACAGAGAGAACAGTCTCTTCCTGCTAATGGCTCCATTTAGGTCTTCCATGTTGGTTGTTGTTAACTGTCAAAAAGTGAAGAGATCTGCTTCATACATCTTCTATGGATTAGCCAGACCTGTTTTTATTACTGCAGTTTGTTGCAGGATATTTGATCACACTGTGATCCCCAAGATTGTGTTATTTTTTAAAACAAAACAAAACAAAACGAAACAAAACAAAACACTTGTTTCTAGTTGTGGTGTGGCTCAGCCCTAGCTTTCTGTTTATTATAAACAGGATTAAATAAGGTCAACCACAGGTTAAGAGATGGAACAAACAACCAGTTGACAAGGAGTGAACACAGAGGCAAAACGCATACAGAGTAAGAGGGAATCTGGATAGAGACAAACAGGAAGTAGATGAAAGTGACATTGAGTTTGAAGGGTTTTTGGAGACTGCATGGAGAAGGAGACGTTTCTTTTGAGACATTGGCTAAGGAGGAAGGTCAGTTGGGTACTTCCTTTGCCTCTCTGAGCTAGCAGGCTTTCAACCCAGCATCTGCCTCCTGAATCTTCGTTGGTAAAATTGAGCAATTGAGATTTTGTTAAATAAACAACAACTGTTTCCTCAGTATTTCCCATTGGAGTAAGAGCATAATGAGAGAGATACACATGAGAGGATGGGGTAATTAGAGATCGTGTGTTCCGCATCTGTCCTACAGCAGGCATTGTGTTGGCTCTTGTTAAGACCAGGCCATGCTCTGCCATAAGCTAGTCCACATTGTATAATGCAGTGGTTGTTTAGACTTTTTTGACTAGAGAGGTTCCACTGTAAAGATAACTCTGGACTCCATTTTGAGGATGGCGGATGATTCTGCAGTTCATTCTGAAGAGTAGGAAGAAAGTGAATATGTAGATCCTGAGGGTGAGCTGAGACTGCAGGAACACATTAAAATCATATCAGGAAAACTAGGCCTACTGGACACAGGAGATCAAGGAGGATGTATGATTCTCTCACCTAAACTCCTCAAAGAGGTGAACACCTAGCACTTTGATTGGCTGTGGTCCTGACAGGCTGTTATTTGATCTCTGAGTATGCACATCACAGACTGATGGGCAGAGATCTCATGGCTGTCCCAGGGACTTCAACTTAGCTCTGTCTATGCAACTGACATGGTCTATTCAAACTGCTATCTGCCCATCCTCCTCTCTCGTGTTGACCAGCCAACCCTCCATTTGTCTATTCCTTCATCTGGATCTAGTCTAGCCTTTTCACCTGACCAGCAAGTCTGAACTCTATGACTTTCTCTCAAGCCTCATTGTGAGTCAGACCCACAGTGGCCTGACTAAGCATAACAGCGGTGTTTGGTTTTCTTGACTCTCCCAGAGATACCTGTCACTCATCTTTCCTATACCTCAATCCTCTGAGACTTCTTGAGCTCTTCTATGACCTTTCTGCCTTATATAACCATCCTATATTATACATGTATATGTGATGTATATGTATATATGTAGATAGATAAATAGGTAAATTGATTTATTTTGTGGCATGCAATGTGTGATTTGATTTGAGAACCAGTATTAGTAAATGACTGAAATAAAATGGGTTCACCTTGACCAGGGATGCTAAGCAAAGTGAAAGTATCCAGAAAAATTTCTGCCATTGAAAGTGTTATACCTAGTGAGTCCTAGTGAGTTTATTGTTATTCAGTAAACTCCAACATTGTAAGAAGACACAAACATGCTAGTGTATACTGATTTAGTATGTGCATCACATCTTTTATCATACAATATGTCTATGGTTCAGATATAATGTTTGTAGACAAGATATTATTTCTCAATTTTCTAAACTATACTAATTTGATAAAGTTAAACTGAATCTCTAATGAGATTATCCAAGAAAAGAGAATCCTAAAAATGTATTTAAACCTGAACTTGTTACTTATCTTGTTGCTGTGACAAAATACCCGATGAAAACAGTTTGATTCAGGAAGGGTATAATTTGGCTTACAGTTCTAGGATACAGTCTATCGTGGCATAGAAGTCATGGCAGCCGGGGCTAGAGGCAGTTCGACACATTGTGCTGGCTGTTAGAAAACAGAGGAGAGGAACACTGATTTCAGTGTACTTTCTTCTTTTTGTTCAGGCTAGGACCCCAGCTATGGAGTGATGCTACCCAGAGATCGAATTGATCCTCCCATCTCAATTAGCACAATCTAAACATTCTCTCATATGCTTCCTTCTGTGGTGAGTCTAGATCCTGTCAGCTTGTCAGTGTGAATCTCCACAGAATCCATGTGCGCTTGATCACCAGTATCTTTGATATCTTTGTTCTCTTACTTATCATCTTGTTTCTAACCTCCTGTGATGAAGTAAAATTTCAAATACGGTTAAAGTACTGTATCTTTATTCCTAGCTTGTCTGCAGTTCTTGGCTTATTGTTTGTTGTTTTTTATTAGCATTTGTCCACCACATGAATTGCCTACTTATCCTCAGTAAGTATCACATTGGGTATTTGTTCCACAGTAGGAACTCAATCATCCATTGACTGAATAAATAAACACATAAATGAACAACAAAAACTCAGCCCTATGCCTAATTGATTAACATATTATTTTACAGCAAGTTGATCTTATTTATGCTCAGGGAAGAAATTACAAACAGTAAATTAACAACTTTCACAGTGGGATCACTCAAGTATACTGTAGAATACACTTAACAGTGTAGGCCCATGATAGGATTTATTTCATGGCCAATTGAAATCCTTGTCTAAACTACAAAGGTACCCAATGCCAATGTTTAAGAAACACAATTACAACGGGAATAATTCCCATCTTTGAACTTTACATACATTTCCTTAGCACCAACTCAACATTTGTTTAAGTAATGTTCTAATAACCTGACCTATAGACATGTTTATAGATGCATCTAACTTTCAGGTTTATGATTTTATTACATTATATAGCACAACAAAAGTATCTGCCTCTTTTCCCTTAGATTCCTTGCTTACAGATACATTACAGTACTCAGGAAGAAGGAGAATGTCAATCAAGATATTGATAAATGCCTACTAAGTTCCAAATTTTGTGTTATATGTCTGGGAAGCAAAAGATGAATAATATTCAGTCATGTTTCATATCTGGGTACTTACTTTCATGCGGGGTCTGGAACACTATGTATTTTGTTTTGCTGGCTCATCTCTGAGCTTACCTTTCTTTTCAAATGCCCATCTCAGAGAGGTCAGAACGGGTCTTTTTACTCACATGTTGAAGTCTTGCTACATTCTATCTTTTATGTTGTTTAGGCTTTTTGATAAATTTATCTTTTTATACTAAACATCTATCTCCCTCAGTAATCAATGAAACACAAAAAGAGATGGGACCATATGGCATGTTTATTATTATATCTCCAACACCTGGGAACATGACTGGCTCACAGTAAGTGCAGTTGATTCATGTGATTTGATATAGGTCCATAACTGAATTCGCAAACACTGGGCCATTGCTCCTAGAAAGAAAGCAGAATTAGCCTTTGATCACATCTTCAGTTAGTACATCACACTGCTTAAACTGTGTTTGTTTGAAGATACCTTGTTCCATGTAAGGGTTTTTTAAATAAGTAATTACATTTAATTTTTTATTATCTGAGAATTTCATATATGAATGTAATGAAATCTGATCACATTTACCCACCAATGCCCCTTCCATCTCTTCTAGGATTTCCCTTAATAAGTCTACTTCACAACTTCATATTTAATTCTTTCTTCTTTCTTCTGTATTCTTCTTCCCCTTCTCTTCTCCTTTTCCTCCTCTTATTCCTCATCTCTCTATTTCCCATCCTCCACTTCCTCCTCATCCTCCTACAGTAACAGACTAAATCCTTTTAGAGCACTCCATATGTGCATGGATATGGGGCCATTTATACAACCCTAAAATGTTTTTCCCCCTCCACAGAGATCAATTGCCGGTAGATCCTCAGTTAAGAGGTGGTATCTCATGAGCTCCTCTTCCATCTATAAAAGAGTATTGGCTAGTTTGATCTCATGCATATAATCAAACGTGCTGTAATGTCATGAACACAGAAGGCTTATCACGTTGAGACAATACTGTTGCCTAACATTTGTTCCTCCAAATCTCCTCCTTCACATTGGTACCTAGGCCATGATAGTGGGAAGTAAAGATGTTCCATCTAGAAAGGAACCTTCAAAATCCCTTGCTTTCAGGACTATGACTAGTTATGAACTTAACTAAATTAACTGCTGACCATTGACAAAAGATGCTTCTGTGACCTAGGTTTACAGTGGTCCAGGCCTTCGAGTATAAACATAAATATTTAGAAGGCAGTTTGACAATGTGAACCTTTATGAAAATAACAATAGTAAGTTCTATTCTGGGACCTTTGAGCTATTCGGCTATGGACCGTGGACCTGGTTTATAACACTAGATTTAAATTCCCCCCTACATATCAGACTTCAAATCTAATCAGAAATTATACAAAAATATTGTTTTCATTAAACATTGGTGGATAAAGAACTAGCATTTTTCTTACTGTATCTAGCGGGACCATACATTTATCTGGTTTCTAGTGTTTAAATCAATGTTTTTCCACTGTTAATTTCTGGAATTGGTTATGTTCCCACAAATGCAAAAATCTAGCTGCTTTCCATTATGCATGAGAAGGCTACTTTAGAAATTTCTGGAGTGGCTTCAAACACAGAGATTCAAATTCCCCCTGACACTTTTTGGATCTAATAAGTTATTGAATAACACGTCGTGGTCAGGAACACTATAAGACATCCTTGAATGCCACTGATATGCATATTTCCCTACAAAGCACATTATAAAGTCCTTGTATTTAGGAACAAGAGACAGAATTTTGGCATTAGATTAGAAAATCATTCTGAACAATGAAATCACTACTATTATTCTGCTAAATGAACTTAGTATTAAATTGACTCTTGATAGCTTATATTTATACCCATGGATCAATGCATTTCTCAAGTGTTATCTGAAAAGTTTCTATTTGCAGTAATTGATGATTAACAGAGATTCACAGCTGACCAAGGTTCAGAGAATAAGAGATGGCAGAATAGTGATTCCTAAATGGAACATCTATACAGTACCTTTTTCTCCTAAGACCCAGGGATTGTCTCAGAGAAATAGGTAGAAAAAGTGGAGGACCCAGAGGCAGTTGATGACTACAAGGTAACAGTGTCTTCTGGCCACAGCAGAACACATAATGATCACAACAGCATGTACAATCCCCATTCAAGTCCAAGCCAGACCAAACCCCAGCATGAACAGATTGAGTTGGACCCCAATCATTTCTCTAGCCACGGGGCTATTGGCAGATGTTAACTGCAAGGAGATAGATAGATAGATAGATAGATAGATAGAGATTAAGACTCACCTCTGGCAAGTCAACATGCTCCATTGGAAAGCCACACATCCAAGAATGTTTGGGCATCACACATTGGTTTTGATGCCTTAAGATTAAAAAGACACTAAGTTGGATGAACAGGGGTGAAAGTGGATGTGAGAAGAGCAGAGAGAGGGATGAACATGAACAAAACATATAAGAAATTCTCACAGAAGTAATTTTTTTCTAAAAAGAAATCAACCAACAATACAGAGATTAGGAATTATGGCTTGAATAAGGAATAGCCTTGCTGTCTGACTTAAGATGGAAATTTGTGTGACATTAACTCAAATCTTTTGCTGTCCTGTGAATTTCACACATAGCTATGAAGAGTAGTGAACTTTTTTTTTGAGATTGCAAATAAATATTAACAAGTGAATGACTTTGCCAGTATGGAGTCCAAGTACTTAACTTGAACTCTCAACTGCACTTGAACTCTCTATTACTGCAGAGAAGGAATCAAGGAAAAGTTGAAGTTTTCAGCAAGTATTGTTACTCAAAGACAAGGTAAAAAAATTTTAGGAGAATAATAGAAAAAAATGTCCCCCTAAAGGCATGTCTCAGATCAGAATGAATAAAAGTGACTAAGGTCTTGGTGCAGCTTCAAAGCCTACTGCTTCAACTTGGGTTTGGTCTGATTTGCAAACTTTTAAGAGGCTTCCAGATGACATCCAGGCTGTTGACCTTTGTCACATGGCTTTGTAACAACTTATCAGCATTCTGACTTTGGGCTCTAGACTCATTCTGACTTTGGACTCTAGACTAAGTCATCATGTCCCAGCATTATCTCATCTGTGAAATTATTAAGCCCATAGTAGCTCGCTGGGTGTATTGGAAGAGTAAGTATAGCCATGTGCAGCATGGTCTTCAACTCTCTGTGCCACATAGTATAAACCTCAGGGGGAAGTCACTGGTGTTAGTGATGGAGATGAAATCTGTTCTTTCTCTTTCTGAGAAACAACCACCTAAATAATAACTAAAAATAAATAAATACCCTTGACTTGTCTTTGCTTTCTCCTCTTTTAGTATGTAAGGAAGATACGCTGGCCCCAGAGCTCTAGGAAGTTATGTAAAGGACAGACGTCCAGTATGGTTGATATGTTTACAAGTTTTTGACCCTTTCTTAATTACTTCATTTTTTTCATAGCCTTCATCGCTACCATCCTCTAGTATATAATCACAGTAGGAATAGGAACAACAAATATTTTAGACTAAAATGATAGTGTCTACTCAGTTCTTATGTGGCTACATACCTGAGAAGGTGCTGATCTTGCTGATTTTTTTCCTCCTTCTCCTAATGTAGTAGATTACTTCATGCATCTTATTTCTTTCAATTAAATTACATATGTCAAACACTATGTGTGTCTTTGCCACATCTCCTTCTGGAATACAGAAAATATCCACTCCCTCCCAATATATAGATTGGTCCAGGCTCGCCCATGCTCTACTGTCCAGTACATTGGTACAGTGGTGATGTGCCAGTCTCAAGCCAAGATTTCAGCACCCTTGAGTTTCTGTCATCTTCCCTTGTTTGCTCATCAATGCGAAGGCTAGAAGAACCTGAAATCAGTAAGCCTGAGGTCCAGCGGGTACTGCCTTGAATGCAGACCCACCATCAATCCTAACGAGCAGACTTCAGCGTTGCTGCTGCTTTCTCCTACAGCTTAGATTTACTTCCTAGTCCCTCCTTTGCTCTTGCTTCTTTCACAAATTTATTCCTAGAAAAATAGTGCTCTTCACTCTATAATGCCAAGCTCAATGGCTGAATGTTTCTATACACCCAAAGCTACCATGTACATTATAATGAGTTGTGTTTCTATTTTTTTTATTATTTTATGTATATGAGGGTTTTGCTTAAATATATGGGTACCACATGTGCCTCATGTGCCTGGTACCTCCAGAGGCCACAGGACATGTTAGACCTACATGGAGTTACAATTCGTTCTAAGCTACCTGGTGTGGATGCTGTGAACCAGACTCAGATCTTCTGCAAGAGCAACATGTACTTAACTTCTGTGCCTTCTCTCCAGCCTAGGTTGTGGCTCTTACTACTGAACCTTACTGATTGTCCCTGCACTCAGGGATACAGAGTCTTGCATGGTGAGTAAAATGGTAATCTCCACTGGATACTGGTGGGCATCTCAAAGATTCTCACAGTCAAATACATACAGCCCAAACCTGCTTCCCTTTAGAAATGAACCTCTTACAATTTACTAAACACATGATACTCAAGAAGAAGGAAGATCAAAATGTGGACACGTCACCCCTTCCTAGAATTAAGAACAAAGGACACATTGAAAGTGTTAAAGGGAGCATTTGTGCAGCTCAATCCAAAGGATGGACCCAATGACTGCAGCTGCCAGGGATCCATCCCACAATCAGTCACCAAACATAGACACTATAGCATATGCCAGCAAGATGGTGCTGAAAGGGCCCGGATATAGAGGTCTCAGGGGAAAATATACCAATGCCTGGCAAACATGGAGGTGGAAGCTCACGGT